>OZ008343.1:16338086-16628339 GCA_963931975.1 Cataclysta lemnata | reverse complement strand
CGGCGGTTTCAGCGCAGTGTTTTGTGTGTAAAAATTATGGTCATTTTGCGCGAGTGTGTAAGTTGAGCGGTAATTTTAATCGTGTGCGGGTCAACGAAATATGTGAAGGTAACTTGGAAAGTGAAGACGACGAGTGTGAGTCATTTTATATTTCAATGCTATCGTCCCAGTTAAAATCAAATGTCCAGGATGAGTGGTATGAAAAATTAGAATGCGAGGGGGGCATTGAAACCTTTAAACTAGATACAGGGGCAGATGTGAATGTATTGTCATATGAAAAGTTTTTATCACTCGGTAACTGTGCCAATGTTTTAAATAATTTTGAAAAAATTAAATTACTGTCTTATAGTGGTGATAATATACCAATCAAAGGAATTTGTAATTTGAATTGGCGTCATAAAAATAAGAAATATTTGTTAAAATTTGTAATTGCAGATATGAAATGTCAAAGTGTGCTGGGACGAGAGACTTGTTGTGAGTTGGGACTTATACGGCGTATACATTGTATAGATACTATAAATAATAAATATTCGGATTTGTTTCACGGTTTGGGCTGTTTACCTGGAGAATACCATATCGTAATAGACAGATCGGTGCAACCGGTAATTAGTGCCACGCGTAAAATTCCCTTAGGGCTAAAAGATAGACTACGAGATGAATTGAACCGAATGATTGATTTAGGTGTCATTCGTAAAGTGAGTCACCCTACACAGTGGGTAAACGCGGTAGTTATTGCTGCCAAAAAGAATGGGTCATTGCGAATTTGTCTGGATCCAAGGCCATTAAATAAAGCCGTACAGCGCGCGCATTTTCAATTGCCCACCATAAGTGAGTTTGCGACGAAGCTTCATGGTGCTAGGTATTTTTCAGTATTAGACGCTTTTTCAGGTTTTTGGGCCGTCAAAATAGATAATGAAAGTGCGGACCTTTGCACGTTTAGTACACCGTTTGGTAGGTATCAATACTTAAGATTACCTTATGGTTTAAATTGTTCATCGGAAATTTTCCATGCTAAACTTAAACAATTATTAGAAGGCTTAGATGGCGTTGATTGTTTTATAGACGACGTAATTTGCTGGGGTAGAACTAAAGAGGAGCATAACACACGCTTAACGGCATTATTGAATAGAGCACGTGAAATTAATTTAAAATTTAATAAAGGAAAATGTAAGATATGCGTAGAAGAAGTCACATATTTAGGGCACGTTTTTAATAAAGAAGGTATGCGACCAGACTATGATAAAATAAAGGCCATTAAAGATATGACGCCGCCCGCGGACAGAAAATCATTAGAAAGGTTTTTAGGAGTTATTAATTATTTATCTAAATTCATACCAAATTACTCCGACATTTCTCACACTTTAACGAGACTATTAAAAAAAGATGTGATTTGGACATGGCAAACAACACATCAAAATTCTTTTGAAAAGTTAAAAAAAATATTGTGTGATGCTCCTGTGCTAGCCTTGTATGACGTGACGCGACCAGTGGTGGTGTCCGTGGACGCGAGCAGTGTGGCTCTGGGCGCCGTGCTGCTGCAGGACGGCCGACCGATCGAGTACGCCTCGCGCACTCTCACCGATACTCAGTGTAGATACGCCCAAATCGAAAAGGAATTACTCGCTATTGTATTCGCGTGTGAAAAATTCCATCAATACATATATTGTAAAAAGGGGGTTGTTGTTGAAAATGACCACAAACCACTTGAAAGCATTTTTAAAAAATCGTTAGATTCAGTCCCAGCGCGCTTGCAGCGTATGATTTTAAGGTTGCAAGGTTACGATATTGAAGTTGTTTATAAGCCAGGTAAAATGATGATTATTCCGGACACACTGTCGCGAGCACCACTTCCTGATCTATATGATAGCAACATTCATAATAGTGTTTTATATCAAGTTCAAATGCTTATCAGTAACTTACCTATTTCAAATAAAAAACTAATTTTAATTAAAAATGAAACTACTAAGGATAAAGATTTACAGAAAATATTAAGTTACATGAATAATGGGTGGCTACGTAATAAAAATAGTGTTGATAAGAATATTAAATATTATTGGTCAATGAGAGCTGAGCTGTATTCAGTAAATGGTGTAATTTTTAAAAATAAGCTAATATTAATACCAAAATCATTGAGAGGCCAAATGTTGCATACAATACATGAAGGTCACATGGGAATAGATCGCTGCAAGCGCCGAGCTCGCGAAGTGTTGTTCTGGCCGGGCATTTCCAACGACGTGGAGTGTTTCGTTAGAAGGTGTAAAGTGTGCCAGGAGATTTCAAACAAGCCGTGTAAGGAACCAATGATTCCTGTACCAATACCCAATTTACCATGGAATAAAGTGGGAACAGATCTTTTTGAGTATCGAAAAAAAATATTTTTAATTATTGTCGACTATTATTCGAGTTTCACGGAAGTAGTAAAGTTGCGCGATTCGACTGCTAATACTGTTATCAATTCACTAAAGGAAAATTTTGCGAGATACGGTATTCCAGAAATTGTTATCAGTGACAATGGCCCACAATTTTCATGTCGCGAATTTAAGACATTTTCTAATGATTGGGGATTCGATCATACAACATCCTCGCCGAATTATCCGCAGTCGAATGGTAAGAGTGAACGAGCTGTTCAAACTACTAAGCATATATTAAAAAAATCAATAGATAGTAAAAGCGACTTTTTCTTAAATTTATTAAGCTATAGGAATACGCCGCGAGATAATTTGAAATCTCCTGCGCAACTATTAATGGGACGGAGACTAAATTGTAGATTGCCTGTTCACCCCGATTTATTAAAGCGGCAGAATTTTAATGAAATTCAACAATATAATCAAATATTAAAGCGACAAAATTTAAGTAAAAAATATTATGATGTTCATACAAAGCCACTATCAGATTTGAATGAGGGGGATAATGTTATTATGTTAGAAAAAAATCGTAGAATGCGTGGTAAGATTGTGTCTAAAGCTGATACCCCGCGTTCATACATAATAAAGAATAAAAAAGGAATTATGTATCGCCGCAATCGCCGACACTTGATACAATGTACTAGTCCAAAAATGAAACGGACCAGTTGCAATGAGAGCTCTGTATTGAGTGAAACGGAGGAGCATTATTATTCAGGTGATGATGAAAATACAGACAATTTTTCGTGTAACGTACAACTTGATAATTATTCTCCCCCCCTTACGCGTCGTAGATTGAAAGAGCAAATAAATATGTAAGTTTACAGTTTTGTAAAATTTTGTCGTTTTAACTTTATATTTCTAATTTTGCTTTGCATTTTTTTAAATGTTTGTTATGTTATTCGTAGGTACCGTAGGGTATTATTTTGTTAGAAAGTAACTATACATTTAGCTAGTTATTAACCGTTTAAGAAATAAGTTCTGTAAGATTAAGTGAATCTACTTTTTTGAGGGGAAGATGTTGTGGGTAGTCGAGTATTACTTATAATTATTTTATTGTATTACCTACGTTTACCGAATAAACCAGTTACCAACCTATTCCTGTGTATTCAATACATAACTGCTAAACTTGCCTTTTTAAACATGAAGGAACTGGAGATAGCAAATATTTGGTCACCCATCCTACGACCGGCCTTAGCAAACACTAAGCCTTAGCGAACATTGCTTAGTTTACGCAATCGCAGGCCGAACGCACTAAGCCACTGCGATATAGAACCGTCTCTGTGGTCTAGTGGTAACCCCACCGGAATTAAGATCGAGTGGTCCCAGTTTTGATCCCAGGTGGGTACAAATTTGTGCTCGGTTTGGTTGGTGGTAGGACTACTTTCAAGTCCACCTGGCTAGCTACCACCATCTTAGCAAAACTTACAGCATTACGTGTTGTGTTCCGCTGTGGTGTTCCGTCAATTATGATAAGATAACCATCCTCTCTGTGGTTGAGGGTTTCAGGTGAAACTCGATTCCATCTTCAGCCTCATCGTCACTTACCAACAGGTGAGAGAAGCTTTCCTGTCTAGAATTTAAATAAAATAAAAAGAGAACTCCTCGTCGCTATCGAATTCTTCGTACACAAGACCACTAAAACAGGAAATAAAATAGGCAATTGCAATTTTACTTCATTCAAATACCTTCAGGACGAACGGATGCATGCATATCCACGGGACGAATGTCCTTTGTGCGCCATATATTACACGAATGCATGTATCAATGTGTTGGCAGCGTCTGAGGCCGTTTCACATGCAAATACCTACGAAGATTTGAATATTTAAGGCCACAAGTGAGATTTGCTTCAGCTGCGAACTGCACCAGTGCCGACAGATTGGGAATGGAAATTAACGACTTCTACGGAGGCGTGGGTATCTCTGGTGGGTGATTCGTGCGACTGTTATGGGAAGAATTGCTTCGTGTCTTATAAAAATTTATGTCACTTCCTAATATTATTGGTTATATGTGGGACGTGAATGAACCCAAAATTAGAGGCAAACGAAATGGTCTGTTGATTAAAACATACGTCAAAACATACGTCATCATCATCGGATGGGTAATTCATACTTTGCCTCCTATGGCAAGAACTGCCTCGTATATGATTGAAAGTTTTATCACTTCCTAAATTTAATATTAGTTAGATATGGACGTAAATGTACCCAAAATGAGAGACAAACGAAAGGGTTTATTGATTAAAACATACTTCATCATCATGCCTGCCCGGTTTCCAGGTTATCTGGGGTCCAAGAACCCTGCTGCCTATTCATATTAACATGAGAGACGATAACTCTTTATCATTCCACGGATTGACACCGAGCGGGTGCCGGGTCCACAGAGCGGCAGAGAGGAGCTGTCCCCACAAGTCCCAAGCGCTGCTATTGACTTGGCAGCGCTTGGGACTTGTTTAACCATCATGTCTATAACTCCACAGTATGTCAGTCACTGGCGCCACTTTCAAATTTCCCCTGATTATATTCTTATTTATAGCAACAATAAAAATCTCAAAACAATGATATTTAAATGACACAGAGCCGTTAAATACTTACAGGCCCACATTCATTTTGACACACTGATGCGATCATAATTACAATAATTAATGCAAGGCACGTAAGTAAAACACTGTTGAATATTACTAGGTAATTAATGTGACCTAAAATATTCAATACGTGTCTTTTATTAATTAGTTCAATTTGCGAGTTATTGCCCTCAGATGCTGTTTGGTTTGTAAGGCGTTGACTTCAGTACGTGATCAATATTATGTTGACACCGTATGTTAGTTTCATATGGAAATGAGGTGGCGATTTGAATACTTGAAGCCGCGTGACCCCAGTCTACCTGCCACATGCCTGAATAGATTGTGACTAACAATTAAGGGTTTACCGAATGTTTTGATATCGTGGTTCCGTTGTATGGGGTGGGGAAATACGTAAATGATATAAGATAGCTAGGTGGCAAAATAAAGCAAAAACGTTCAGTGTATGCGGAATCCAACGTGAAAGGAAGAGTGACGAATTTTTTTTGATTTCCAGTCAATCTAAATCCGTCACTCCATCGCTCCAAACTACAAATCCAACGCAATATCGTGTGTGGGGAATCCGCACTTGGAGCGGTGTGAAACCATTTGGAACGATTTGGTGTGATAGGTGGCGAGCCTGTTGCCATTTATCGGGCACAAAAGTCGCAGTACCATTGCTAGGTGGTATAAGAGGAACGCTGCTGCCCATTCCTCATCGCTGATTTATCCTTAGTCGCCTTGTACGACACCCACGGGAGAGACTTGGGGTGGTGACAATTGTATTCTACTCTGCCGTCACCACACGGCGTAACTTATGACGTTCAATATTGGAAGTACGTTTCCGATGACAGGCATGGTTACTATCTGTATTCACTTTTTTAATTTACTAACATAGCTCTTTTTAGTTGAAGCATTGTATTCGTTTCACTCCAGTGTATAAACATTACTTTTTCAATATAGAAAGAAGTTTTTACATTTGCAAATACTGACTAAATGAAAATTTACTATAGTGACAGCCACGCCTGGGGCTACGTCATCCGAGTGACATCGATGAGCAGCATTTTTTCTGGGGAAAAAAAATAAGTTTATTCCAACGTGTCATGTTAAAGGCGATCAGGAAATTGAAAAGCTAACTGTATCAACTGAATGCATTCAGAGTCATATCAAACTCAGACGAGTCTGTTGTCCTTCCGCTACGTTATTCATGCTATTTTCCCACTTCGGGTACTTTATAATAAAGTTTACAATCATTATTAGTAGTTTATTCTCAGAGCTGTCGATATTCAACGTAGAAATGCACACTTTAGAAACAGTTTTATTAAAAGCAACGATTGAATTTAGTTAGTCTAGCTAAACTTATACCGTTTCATGTTTTGTTTATCTATAGATAAACTTTGTTTTGCCTACCACCTAGAGGTTTTAAAAATAGCCCACGGGCGGCTATTCTTAGGCCTACCGAATATACACAAAAAAAAATCATAAAAATCGGTAAAGCCGTTTCGGAGGAGTTCGGTAACGCACACACGTTCGATGACACGAGATTTCTGTATTAGATAGAAGGTAAGTAATCTAATCATCATCATCACCAGCCATTTAATGTCCCCACTGCTGGGGCCTTCCCTATGGATGGAAGAATATAGGGAGATTGGGCCATAACCCACCACGCTGGGCCTGTGTGTGTTGCTGGGTTTTAACGACTGCAGATGCAGCCGGGACCAACGGCTTAACGTGCCTTCCGAAGCAAGGAGGAGCTTGTGATAATAAATTTTTGGTCACCCATCCAATGACCGGCTTTAGCGAAATTGCTTAGTTTACGCAATCGCAGGCCAAGCGCGCTGTGCCACTGCGCTAGCGAGCTCCTCAATAGTAACGGTAATTATGAGTCCATGCTGGTCTGGGAGCGAAAAATTCATTAAAGGGCTCATTAAAGACATTAAAGGGCTGGTGATAATGATGAAGATGATATAATATTTGAAGTTAATAGTTATTTTCACTCGTTGTATTTATTAGTTGATATCAAATAGAACGGTGACACAATCAGCCTTAATGTACGCAAAAATATTCGTCTTTGCGGGGAATCTTAACCAAGAATCTGAATTGGTCATTCCGCGGCGTCTCTGGTCACTTGACTGGAGGAAACCTTTATGAAATATTAATTTTAGTTACTCTGCGGCTTCGAGTGAAAATCCACTTAAATCGTTCGGTTGGTTATTTTAAGCCCATACGTAATGAGGCCGTTGAAACAATAAAGCGTATAAAAAACGACGCACTCAGATCAGCGACCCTAGCACGAACTTTTCGACGTTTGAAATCGTAATCGTGCCTAGAAAGCGCTCTGAAACCATGTAAGTATTGTAGTCTAACATTTAATTGATATTAACATCATATACTTACATACTTAAAATATTAAAATACTACTTTTAATTACAATAGTACAGCTTTAATAAACTTTAATAGCCGCATCATAGAAAGAGAGAGAGATTTAGAGATAGAGAGAGATTTTTGAAATATAGTTTTTTGGTTTCAAAGTTCTTTCTCGATACGATTACGATTCAAATCTTCGAAAAGTGCGTGCTAGGGGCACAGATCCAAATATACACACGTTAAGTACTCGGCTAAAATTCGACGTGTTTATTTTTATCTGCGAAGTCTCAGGTAAATCTTGGCATTGTGAGTGAAATAGACTCCGGGCCGTCTTCAGCCTTTTGAATTAGAGACGGATCACGTTCGAGGCAAAGTGATTTACGCGAAAGAGGAGTTCGATGCCGACACACGTAGAAGGTACCGTAAGGGCGCTCGCCCACGGCGACTTTTTGTACCGATTTTGTCGCGCGCATCGTTAACACGCGACAGCATCGCCACTGGCCGGCTAGCATGGCCACCGAAACCGGATATGATGTAGCCATTTATCGCGTCTAACAGCAAAAATCATTGGATTTTAACACTTGAATAAGCCTGAATAACCTGAATTGTATACGACTTTGAACTTTCGAAGATTCAATGATTTTTGACTGTTGAACGCGATAAATGGCTATATCATTATCGTGTTTGGGTGGTCATTCTAGCCGGGCTGATGCGCGTTAGTCGCATTTGAAACGCGCTAAAGCATCGCGACTGTATCGATGCAAACACGCGACCGTATCAGACGACATCGGGGTTAGAACGGGGGGAGGGTGGCGTGTGAGTGAGAACCGAGCACGACGGAAGCGCGATTTTAACAAAGCCAAAATGTTTTGACATGATAAATATAATGACAGAAACACATTTTTAAAATACGACGCGACCTATGTAACGAGGCTATTTTACGTTTTAAGTCACTCAAAAAACGAGCGCAACGTAGAAATACTAAACAACTACACTACTGAATCATGGTTACGTGCGCGAGGTGACTGTATCGCGACTGTATCGATGCGAACGCGCGACACCATCGCTACAAAAAGTCGCCGTGGGCGAGCGCCCTAACGTGTGGATATTCCGCTTCCGATTGATACTATTATTCGGAAGGAAATTTGATTTGGAACGCTTAATACGAGTACGTAAATGCTTGCTAGCTGATGATAGCCTGACAAACTTACTAGCGCTGCTAGATAAGTTAGTAAAGTCCTTTAGCATACTGTTGCTTTTTATACTTTCTATGCTGTGAATAAGCTGGTGGACTTCCAATAAGAAATCTATACTAGATTAGTTTAAATATGTTTTGCTTTTTGTATTTTTGCTCGGTACATATTTCTTAAAAGACGTGGTCAGGGAGTCTTTTTTTAAACTGAGCAACCCCAATCGTTATGGCGATAGCCAACTTAGGATGTGGTCGAATTTACAAAACTTTCCTCTATAATTATTATGTATGTATGTATGTTTGTCATCTACATAGTTTCCACAAAACAAATGCTTAAGCGGCTTACTTTGGTCTATATGATGGGTGTGAGTATATTTTGCAATTTATTAAAACCGATAATTTTTAAGACGATATCAGTCACGTAGATTACTTCATCTGTAACACACCAGGAATAAAATAAATGGTTTGTATTATACTTGTCAAAAAGACTATTGAATCTGTCAGAAAGCGAGTCTCCAATATTAAATACATTCAGCAGTCTCGCAAAAATGAATGAACGCAGTGTAAAAAACCCACTTCTCCCGACATGAGGAATATAAACATTTCGTAGAGACGTTTTTCTGAAAAGTCTAATTTTAACATGTGACATAAATAGTAGCACTCACGAACTAGTCACTGTGAATGAGTCAACAGGTTTTTGTCTACTGTGAAAAAAAACCGGTAATTTGTTGAGTCACACACAGGCATCGACAAGTATATATCACAGGACTCTTCGGGCGTCATATATTTTAAATAAGTAACGTTACTAATGTATGTGTGAAATACATACATAAATCACGCCTATATATATCACGGAAGGCAGAGGGGTCACCTCTGCCTACCCCTTCGGGGATCTTGTATGTATGAGGTGAGTAGCACCCACGTGTGAAATACAAAGACGGTTATTATAATTGCAATAAAAATAATATAAAATAGTTAAGGAAACATTAACTAACATGGAGCCATGGTAGAGCAGAAATAAAATTGTCACCACCTATTCCGCGGCTACCGTACAAATCGACTGAGGAATAAAATATTGAGACATGATCTTGGTCATTTGGGGTCGGCGTAGTATATTTGCATTTCCATTCATATCAGTTAGACGTTGACGTCGAGCCATCCACTCTCTTTTAATTCATGTCATTCATCACATCGGAAAGATGCTCTATATAGTGATAATTGAAGAAAGACAGAGGGAATTAACGAATATATTCGAGGAAATGATCGATGCTTCGAACAATTTCTAACATTTATAATATAATATTCAAATAAACATCACAATCGTAATTCGATGTGATTTTCGTTTGCTTTGCACCGAAATGACACTCAGTATAGGAATCACACCGTCCATGTATTGAGTCGGGTGCATCGAATCATCACAGTCACCGGTCGATTACGTGGGCTATCTTTAATTCAGAAGCTCAAAACCACTAGTGGAGCGGTGTTTGAGATAAGAGCGAAGCGGATGCTTGCGCTTTGTTTGACGGAATTAATTGGAGACGTATGGAAAGTTCTCATAAATGATAATTATTATTATGGCTTATAAACAGCAGAATGAAGCTTCCGTTGCCACGCTTCGAAAGAAAACTCAAAACAAAAAAGAAATATTTTATATTTTTTAATGAAAATTTATTAAACGTTAGCTCATAGTATCATCTCAAGTATATTTTTTTGTTTCTAAGGCCAATTTATTTATTTAGCTATCAAATGACACAATTGTGCGGTGTCCTTTTCACCAATGCTAATAAGAATATTTTTATAGTAAACTAAGCTCCTCACGGCTAGTAAAGACGACAAAGAAAATCAACTCCGGGACAATTCAACCTATCAATTTTTCAACTTCATTTTCTTAGTAGTGATATACAAAAACAATTCGTTTTGCATTCCCGCCTGTGACTTACACCGTACACCGCTCACTTGGATATATTTTTGTCTTGCACTCACACCGAATTTCAATATTTTTCACACGAAAGGAATTCGGGTAAGTGGAACTCGGAATCACAATTTTGCCTCCAACTGCAGGGTGTAATGTACAAACACTCTGTCAAGTATCAAGTACAATTTCTCGTTTTATATTGCTTTGAAATTACTTTACTAAACGTTATATGATATTACAAATGTCGAGGAAGATTTGAATTGTCGTCAAGGAATGTTTGGGGTCTTTTCCTCTTTACTGATGTTCTTACATCAGTGAAGAGTGTAGGTAACAAATAATACTGTATTTTCATTATATTATTTCCAGTGCTGTTTTTTATTATTGTAAATCTCCGAGCCTTCCTCTTCCTAGTCATTCTTCTAAGTTTGGGGTAGAACGGGCAAATGATTCAGTGGCTAAACACCAAAATATATCACAAAAAAGAATTCGCCACAAAGGAATTTGTTTCATAACTACCTACAATTAACTACCTTCAAAATATAATGTAAAACGCGTGATTCAAGTAGAAAAAAATCAAGACTTTCAGGATATAATAGGATACAAAACAGTATGTTAATACATAACGTGACAGAAAGGGAAGTCAAAGTCAAAATTCATTTATTCATATCTGGTATGATTACAATACACTTATGAATCGTCAAGACGCTAGATACCGAAAACCCGTGTGTCCAAGAAAAAAAATAGGGGAGTGCGCAGCATGCCTCAGTCTGTAATGAGGCTTTTCTCTACAACGTCAGACCTGCCCCTGTAGCACGGGATGTGGAGAAAATCTCCTCGGGGAAAAGAAGACATTTGCCTCCCGCTCTAACTTCCACTAAATACATACATACATACACAAATCACGCCTACATCCCCGAAGGGGCAGGCAGAGGCGAACCAGCACCCACACCTCGCCAATCGTGTTAGGTCCCATTTAATAGGTGGCGAGCCTATTGCCATTTATCGGTCACAAAAGTCGCAGTATATTGCTATTGCTAGGTGGTACAAGAGGAACGCTGCTGCCCATTCCTCATCATTGATTTATCCTTAGTCGCCTTGTACGACACCCACGGGAGAGATTTGGGGTGGTGACAATTGTATTCTACTCTGCCGTCACCACCCGGCACATCCACTAAATCCCGAGACACAAGTGGCGGAGAGATATTTTCTCCACGGCCTACTGCTGAAAAATCTTACTTGTCCCAGACATCAAAACTAGAGCGATCGTGCCGACGCCACCGAGCTCCCCTTCCAAGAGAAATAGATTTTAAGCCTAGTTATATTTAGTTAACTATCGCTTCGATGGGAAGTGCGTCGTGTGTTTGGTCTTCCGAATTAATCCGTTTTGAAACTAACCGAATTTAAATGTACTTAAGTGCATACATAAATCACGCCTTTATCCCCGAAGGGGAAGGCAGAGGTGAATTAACACCCACTCTTCGCCAATTAAGTCCCCCCATGTAAATAGGTGGCAAGCCTATTACAGTTATCGGGCACATTAATCGCAGTATATTGCTGGGTGGTAAAAGAGGAATACTGCTGACTATTACTCATAGCTGTCTTTGCCCTTAGTCGCCTTGTACGACACCCACGGGAGAGATGGGGGTGGTGACAATTATATTCTGCTCTGCCGTCACCAGATGAATATTATTTACGAATTTAAATGTGCATTGAATAAAGTCCTTAGGCATTAGTTATAATGGACGACCACAATCCGGCGGGGCTACATCGAGCTGGCATTTTTTATTTCAATCTCTAAGTTAAATGTAGCTAGGCAAGATTTAAAATCAATTGGTGATGGTTGACGGATTAATAAACAGTAGGTACTACAAATGCTTAGGCTACTTACTTTGGGCTAGATGATAGGTGTGAGTGTAAAAATATATATTAAAAAAAAAAAATTACAGTACTCTGTCATTCCAACGACGGCGCTTTTGCAGTAATTGTTTCTACTACATTGTACAATATAATTTTGGAGAAAAATATACTACGCAGTTACCATACCTAGGTACTAATGTACTTCTGAGAGCAACAGAACTAGTAGAACTAGTACAAGGCCAAGTCAAGAGTACCCGAAACCACCGGGCATACACGAGGACATTAATGAGACTGGATGAAGCGAAAGATGTGTGCGAGGATCGTAGAAAGTGGAAAGAAGTGGTCTCGCTTACCCCTGTGGGAGAAAGGCGTGACGAATGTATGTATGTCAGACTCCCGATAAAAAACCTAATTTCATATCCCATTTGTTAAAGCATTGCAGATGTACCTACGTAATAATATCCAAACGTTCGGTCTCAGTACTCCCAATGTACTCGCATCGAGTGTAAATCGGATTTTCCTTTAATAGTTAATTCCAATCCGTTCTACTCAGCTCTTCAAATTATGTTATACAGTCGGCTACAGCAGCTGTGCGCGAGTCACTCGATTACAGACCCTATTCATTTGAAATAAGACTCTCGAGTGCAGCAGAGGTCGCCTGAGCGAAACTAAATTGTTGGAGTTAGGTTTCTAGGGCTTTCTATCCCCGTTAGCACTTACGTAGCAAATAAAGTTACGACTCGTGATTGGAGCATGTAATAAGTTTTAACCGTTAAACAAAGCAGTGTGGTGACGGCAGCAGTACACAATTGTCACCACCCCCATCTTTCCCGTGGGTGTCGTACAAGGCGACTATGGGTAAAGAGAGGGATGATAAAAGCAGCGTTTCTCTTAAACCACTGAGCAATATACTGCGATTACGTGCCCGATGCATGGCAATTGGCCCCTCTTACATGTGACCCAACAAAATCGAAGAGTCAAGTCAAGACAAAATTCATTTATTCATATCTGGTATGATTATAATACACTTATGAATCGTCAAGACGCTAGATACCGAAAACCCGTGTGTCCAAGAAAAAATAGGGGAGTGCGCAGCATGCCTCAGTCTGTAATGATCTCCCAAACCCGCCCACGCCCCGAACCGCAACGAAGCGCCGACCCTGCCGTGTTCAATACCAAGATGATACTAAACGCATCAGGGCCCAGGTTGGTTGCAAGTAGGCTGTAGAGAAACTCACCATTGTCAACGAGTTATGACATTGCAGGTACATTGTAAATTATGCACCAAATACAATCCCACAACTCGCCAATCGCATAAACCGAAACATGCCGCGCACTACCAATCAACCCCCCAACCCCCAACCTACCTATACGGACACACGAGTTTTCAATATCTAGCGAAAAATCTACGCCATCCGTTCGTAAGCTACCGGGCCCTGTCTACCGGGCCCTGTTCCGAGAAGAACGGGCAAGAAACTCAGTCGGGTATTTTCCTCCCTTAGTTACATATATAATATATAATCTAAATTCAATGAAAATTTAATTAAATGAAAGATGTCAATAGCTTTAACGTCAAGTAATAATAATTAGAGTCACAATTTCTGAAGCTATCAACATCCTTCATTACAGACATCAGCACATTAATCATCGATTATAGAAATAAAAAAAAAGTTATTTATTCCAAACATTCTTGTCACGCAGAGTCGCAGAGATTCACCTTTAGCTACCCCTTCGAAAATAAATACGCGTGATCTATGTATGTATAATATAAAAATATATGGGTATATACAAATTTGTACACTTCCTGGGACAAGTCAGATTTTTTGAGGTCAATATTACGGCTACCTGTATAAGCTATAATTGGGTACTAATAGTTATAATAAAGCTGAAGAGTTTGTTTGGTTGAACGCGCTAATCTACTACTACTGACTAGGAACTACTGACTCAAATTGAAAATTTATTTTTGTGTTGGATAGTCCATATTTTATCGAGGAAGTTTACCGGAGCGAAGCCGCGGGCGACCACTAGTGTTCAAATAATATTAATAAGAATTTCAAAATTAAATGGAGCTTGACTATTGATTTAACTCCGTCCAATCAGCTTTCGAGTTCCGAGCCCAGAAAGGGATAATTGATGCTGAATCGAGAACTGAAATTCCAGGAAATCCGGATTTTACTTCCAACCATGATTTCTTACTGTTTTGGCATTTCTTTTGATCTTACAGAAAGAGAAATAAAAAGAGATAATTAAATTTCATATTATATTTCTCAATTTGCGAAAGCTGTGAGTAGCTAGCTTGACTAAGGGGGATTATATTTTACCTTACCAGTATTTACTTAATTAGTTGGTTTGTTTGAATTGTATTTGTCTTCCATGCTGGCCTGGGAGCGAAAATATAACGTAGTATAGGTTCGCCACCTATTACATGGGCCCTTTATGTTATGTTAGGTAATAATTAACCTCTCATGAGTTATGATACTCCTTCGGGAATAATAACCGACTTTGATCAAAATCGTGTTAAACATATAGTTGATAACTCATTGAAAAACACTGCTGTCTATTTTAAATGGCATTAAGACAACGATTTAGTGTACTCAGCTACAGTCGTTTATTTTTTCCGACTAAATTACTCATTATGACCCATATCTACAATGACGTTAATTCAACCCCAAACTGACACGCAAATGCTAATGCAGTTTGGGGTGAATTTTGCATCGCTGAATCACGCACTAAAGGGTTAGTCTGTGAGTCATTTAAGTCACGAACTGCTGTGACTCATGTCATGAGCTAGGAGTCAACCCTTTGACTTTGGTGCCAGATCTTCATCGTCTTCTTGTCACCTTGTGACAAAATTTGGCTTTTAATATTAAGACAGCCAGCCTGAAATCGAGAATTAATTCCCAAGATCAATACATACAGACCAATATGATCATAGCCTCCATAATAGCACCTTTTGGGATTGCTTTTTACTTTTAAGATTGAAACGTAAAAGATTCAATAAGACGAGACGATAATTCTTAGCATTACATGGATTCACCGTGCGAGTGCCGGGTCCACAGTGTGGTAAAGAGGGAAGCCATTGGGACTTGGGACCCAAGTGTAAGTTTAAGGGATCACTCGACAACTAGTCAACACTCACCTCCATCACCCCGACTTCTCTCTCTGGTATTATATTTGGTACGATTCCGCTACGTTCCAGTGTAAAACTTACGAAAGCTCTAGACGAGCCAAGATCTTTAAGTAATGAATATACGGATGGTATATGGTATACCCTCGCTCCCACTTCAACAGCGGACAAACCAACCTTTAATATAATGTCAGTAGTAACCAAAATCCTATTTACTGTATCAACTCCTTAAGTTTACAAACTTATTTAAGATAATATAAACCTGAAAGGGGTATAGGCCGTGTGGTGACGGCAGAGTATAATACAATTGTCACCATCCCAAATCTCTCCCGTGGGTGTCGTACAGGGCGACTAAGGATAAATCAGTGATGAGAAATGGGCAGCAGCGTTCCTCTTATACCACCGTCCTGGCAATGTACTGCGACTTTTGTGCCCGATAAATGGCAATAGGCTCGGCACCTATTACATGGGACTTAACATAATTGGCGAAACGCGGGTGCTAGTTCACCTCAGCCTACCTCTTCGGGGATATAGGCGTGATTTATGTATGTATGTATGTATGTAAACCTGAAAGCGCGCACAAAACAAAAACGAATACTTTCATACTTTGAACGTCATACATTATTCATTCACAATCGGCTGCTAATACGGTGATTCGAATCATCAGTTTCAACATGGAGCGATTGCTGCGTTATTACACGACCAATGAATCGATTTAATCGCTTCCGCGGCGAGTATTGCCTATTTGGGGGGAAGGGGTAATGCTCCCCTTCACGGGCCATTTGTACGTTTCTAATGTTTATTTTTACAGATAGCGCTTTAGATATTGAATGGTTGAACGAATTTTTTCGTACCTATTGATTATATTGACGGCCGCCTTGGTCGAATGCTCAGATTGCTGGGTATTGGCCAAGAGGTCCCGGGTTCGAATCCTGGTAGGGGCAAACTTTGTGATGACCACAAATGTTTGTTTCCGAGTCATGGTTGTGTATATGTTTATGTAGTATATTTTCAACATTTATATACATTATTATATTAAAAATATGTCCGTCATCAATATCACAAGTAAAGGAGATTACTCTATATGCACGGAAACAGGGCAGAACAATAATCTAAGATCTCATAACAAAGGAAAACTAATATTTGCATAATGTTCAAATAAAATTAAAAACAATAACTAAACATTCCTCATTTGAATAGAAGCACCAGAAAATAGCTTCCGAAGTACCCAATCTGAAATCAGGCTCGCATTAAATATAATAGATAGCGGCTTTCAACGGCCGAGCTTACATTTTGCGAACCCCGCCACTTCAAACGGCAATTACCAAGAAATGCGATTTCATTAAATAGAGAAGCCCACTGAAGTGTGTAAAATAAACAAAATTATTATTCAATAACGCTTAGGACCGCACTGGACACTTCAGTTCAACAGCCAGTGAAAATTGGCTTACTCAGCCGGAATAGACTTACGAATGGAATGGACACGAATTTCAATTTGTTTTGCACAAAGCTTTATTTTAAATAAGTATTAAAATTAATTTAATATGCATAATATAAAGCTGATCAGTTTCTGGCTCGACTAATTAAATTATGCGTAAAATTTTCAGTCTCTGGATCCGGAAATTTTATTCATTTGATATAGTAATACACAGATTGGGTAATAATAATTTATTAAACTCATAATTTTCATTTCATACGAGGTCCACACTATTTATTTGTACCGCCTCTCATTCTTGTTACTTGTCATCTCCCCATTCACTTCATTTAAACCTCCCCATTTGCCTACCCCTTCCCCTAACTAAGGATGGACTTAGTTTACACAGTCTTGTCATTTTGCACAGTCACCACAACATTGTCATCTCTCTCTATTTTCAAAATGTCAACATTATTAATGCTGATCAAGCAACTGAACCTTAAAGTGTAGTTTAATATTAAAAAGTAATTTTGCAATAGTCTATTCTTTAAAAACTTAGATCTATGTCCGTAGCCAGCAACTGAAATTTAGAAGTAGTACAGTGGACAGTTGGGCTGAATGCAATAAACAGTGCTTGGACCGATGGAGTAGTGGACGCTAGAAGGTTTAATTTAAATATCCTTGGGTGTTTCTTATATCTACAGGCCTAATGTTGACTGCTTTGAATGGAAAACATACTATTGTTTATCATTACATTATAAACACAAGACAAATTAATATACAGGGGTCTACCGCCTAACTCAATTGCTAAAGCAAAAGCTATAGTTTATGGCATCATGCTGCCATGTCGCACCAAATGTACCTGAACTATTAGCGATAGCTTTGAACGAATGATCACCGAATGATTTTGGCACAAAATCCGTACCGCCTAAATATTCAGGATGGAAAAATGGCTGCTATATCCGTAAGCAGAGCATTGCTATATAGCTATCAATAGCAATCGAGTTAGGCGATAGGCCCCCTGGTGTTACAGATATGTTACAGATTTAAGTAAACAAAATATATCTTGGGTTTTTTAGGATTTACCGACCATTTTTAATTCAATTTAAGCATGGGCTCATCTAAACATTGTCAACCTTTAAAATGCATTGTTAATTTTAATTTCTGAGATAGATTGAGTTGCACGTTTTGAAGTGTTGTTGAAAATAGACATTTCATAATCATGCACCCAAGATAAACTTTAGAAAACGGTGATAATATGGTTTGCACTCAGAGTATTTTTGTTGAAAAGTTTTAACACTTAATAATAAATTTATGGTTATTGAATGAATTTATGGTTATTGCCGGCGGTCGTTCGATTTTGTGCAAAAATGATTACATCCATAATTATATTTCAAATATAAATAATTTTGCATTGGTGTCCTAACAAATAAATAACAAAAAATATAGATATATCGAAACTTTAATTTTTGATGAATATCACTGGGTGAGTATCCTGCACTTAATCACAGATGTCAGCACATACTCATTAAAACTCTTAGCATAGAAGGTAACAAATATTTTTTTGGTGATCAATAGTCTTAATTAGATAGCCTAAAATTAAATAAGATTTTGTTGTCGATGAAGATTTCGATCTGAAATCTTTAACATTCGAAGGAAGCTGTGGTGAAGCTCAGACGGAAACTTATGCTGAAGTAATATCAAAAGGACAAGCCATTAGCAATTGTAAACGGTAAATTAACCGAGTCGCGTCGGAAGCTGCCGCTAGCACAGGGACATCTGGAGCCTAAACTGTGTTTAAGAACACTGACCAAGGTTTTAAGGGCAAGATCCATTCTGATTCTGATTCTGTAAGCTTAACTGTAAATAAAATAAATGTCCCCACTGCTGGGGCACGGGCCTTCCCTATGGCTGGAAAAATATAGGGAGTTTGGGCCATAACCCACTACGCTGGCCCAGTGCGGGTTGGTGGTAAAAAAAAAATTATATTATACATAAATACGCCTATATCCCCAAGGGGGAGGCAGAGGTGAACTAACACCCACGTTTCGCCAATTATGTTAGGTCCTATGTTATTGTTGGCTAGCCTATTACCATTTAACGGACACGAAAGTACCAGTACATTGGCAAGTGATATGAAAAGAACGCTGCTGCCCATTCCTCATCAATTTTTTAACTCTGAATAAAATACACTATAAAATAATATAAATAAATAATTAATATTTCTTACACTCACAACTATCATCTATTCCAAAGTTAGTAGCATAAGCACTTGTGTTGTGGAAACTAGATCACAGACAATTTTTCTAAATAACATCCTCTTAAACAACCAGTACTCGAGAAATGTCTGTGTTCGTCACAAAGAACCCCTACTAGGATTCGAACCCGGGACATTTTAGCCAGGGATCTGATCATTTGACCAAACCGGCCGTCAAATTAAACACAAATTTTGTCTAAACTACAAGCCCAACATAAAAATAACTATATCTTACAAAATTTTAACACCATGCCCAGTAGAGTCACGTATATCTTTATCTCCTTCCCTCTCTCTTTCTCTTTCATCTCACCAACCTTGCGAGCCTGTGTTCTCAACCTTATAATAAGGATTATTCTTTTCTGTTCGATGTTCCTAAATTATTTAGGCTAGGTGCAGTATACTGCGATACATTGATCGTTCGTAGTTTTTATTAATGTAAACAGATGTGAAAAAAAGTTTTTAAGATTTCGCTTTTCTATTTTATGACGTATTTTGGTAATCTAGTTCCAGATGACTACTAAAATTGGAATTGTAGTGGTCCTCCCCTTAACAGTTGTGAAGTACTTCCCACAATGAATTCGAGACTGTCAACCTACGAAACATTTTGGGCTATAAATATTTCTATTTGGGGCTGGGAGGTGGTTTCGAGTGATAAGGGTCTATGTATATAATAGACCTCAGATTAAAGGGTTACTAGTTAGTAAAAGTTAGAATTTTGTAATTAAATTCTTATTCAAATGCGGGGGAAAGGTCGCAACTGACCAAAAGTTTCTAACCCATATGTATTAATTTAGCATTCCACTTGGGTTAATGCGAAATATTTATTGGAAAACTCATCTGGCAATAAAACAAAACTGATCGCTTTGTAACTATTACTTTGAGTTTAACGAGGGAATGTTTAGTTTAAAGTTTACATGATTGATAAATGATGATTGGCGATTGATCAACTGATCAAACCTTAGATAAGACAGATACAAATAATATTTGATTTGATCGCTGGTAGGTTTTTTTAAGTCCGTCTCGCTAGCAACCAGCATCTTATCAAAGTCTGTCGCCATAGTAATAATGTGTTCCGACAATTTGTAATAAGATAGCCAGTTCCTCTGTGTTAAATATTCCAGGTGAAGCTCGATTCCATCTTCGGCCCTTGTCGTCATCGACTATCAGGCGAGATTAAGATACACAGCTCTGTCTTACTGAAAAAAAAATCCTAAAATGGAATGTTGTGCCAAAATCATATTTTTATAGCCTAACGATCGTAGTAGAAGTGTTATGATTGACAAAAAAGTTTGTAGAGATTTTTCACCTTCTTCTTCTTCCTGTCAAGTTCCCAGTCTATCTGGGGTCGGCGCAGTATGTTTCCTCTTCCATTCATATCGGTCAGACGTCATCAAGCCATCCACTCACTTTGATTCATGTCATCCATCACACCATAAGGGTGCTAGTAGTCGAGAGACCGATGAACGGAGAGAGTGACAACATTCCAAACCATACTGCTTAGGTTTAGGTTTTTGGCTTAGGTTTTACAGCCGGCCGCCTGCCTGACAGCAACCCTCTTTGGATATGGAGATTTTTTATAGCAAGAATCATAGACCCCAATGCACCTAATAGGGCAAATAGAGCCTAGAAAGTAATAGTTAATTAAGCTTCCATGAACCAAAAGACCAGACTCGAAACAAAAGAGTCACAAACAATAAACAGAACCCTGTTACAGGGTATAAAATGATATTTACCAACAACATGTTACTTCGCAAATAGATATATTTTATTGACGTTTTACGAGATTTTCGGGTCAGCGCACAATATTCACCCATAAAGCACACTCAACGGGAAAAATCAATTAAATGTTGATTTTTTCAATTTACTGCCCTCCGCTTGAAGCCAATCGGGCTGCACCGCCAGGCGGAACTGTCAGATGCAATACTTTATATTCGTTTAGAGTTCACAACGGCTTTATTAATGACACAATTAAATGGTTCGCAGGTTTAGTTTGAATTTCAATTTATTTCCAATAAATAAGAGGAGGTTTTATCATTAATAGAATACAATACAATAACATAAAATCGTCACCACCCCCATCTCTCCCGCGGGTGCTGTACAAGGCGGCTAAGGGTTAAGAGTAATGGTAAAAGTAAATTAACACCACCTAGCAATATAGTGCTATGTACGTGCTTGTTAGATGGTAATAGGCTTGCCCCCTGTTACATGAAATCTAACAAAATTAGCGAAAATTTTGTTTCGTCATCTCTTTGACTTCCAAAAGCTCTCGTAAATATGATTCAATAGTCCAATAAATACATTTCACTTTTCCAACAAAATTGACCTATCCGAAAATTTGGATAAACCAACAACTTGCAATAACAAACATGAAAATGACAATTTGGCTTATTGTGATGAAAAATAAATAAATACAAGAAATATGAAAGTATCTCGCTCATGCGAACCGAAACCGTACGGTTTGCATGAGATAGTTGAATATTTATTATATTCATTTCATCATTAATAAATATTAAAATATCACGCGCAGTAATGATACGAAATTGGCACTGAAAAAGTGAAAAATTATAAATAACAGGCACCGACTACACTCACCCACACACTTAATTGCTTAACATGACGTCTGACAGATGACAGTTTTGGCGATTATCACCCAATCGACATCAGTGCTACTACCAGTCGGATTTAGGCACTTTTGATGTCTGTTGGGATAAGAGTCTCCATCGGACGACCTATTTTCGATGGAGGTGTTTTGATCGGAAATGACTTTGTTACCTATTTAATTGTTATCTGATATTTGAGTTAAATATAATAGGTACTTATAGTCTCTATATACAAACATACATATATCACGCCTATGTCCCCGAAGGGGTAGGCAGAGGTGAACTAGCACCCACTTCTTGCCAACTATGTCAAGTCCCATGTAATAGGTGGCGACCCTATTGCCATATATCGGGCACAAAAGTCACATTGCTAGGTGGTATAAAAGGAACGCTGCTGCCCATTCCTCTTCACGGATTTATCCTTAGTCGCTTTGTACGACGACCACGGGAAAGATTTGGGGCGGTGACAATTGTATTCTACTCTGCCGTCACCACACGACAAGTTATAGTATTTAAAAATCTCGTGAGTTTTTGTTTAACTCCTCCAAAAAGACTTGACCGATATTTATGATTTTTTTGTATATATTGTAGGTCTAAAAACAGGTCATAGGCTATTTTTTATACCCGTAGGTGATAAAAAACAACGTTTGCCAGATCAGCTAGTAATAGTGTAATAGTTATGGTATAGTGTGGTAGTTAATAAATATATTGTTTAGTTTATGTTTTGCGTTGAAAATTAGTTGACAATCGATTGAAAATCTTGTTTAGTCTGCTCTGTATTCGGGAATTCTCACACTTGCTTATTGTGAGCTGAAAACTAATTATATTCCTATGTTATTACTACAAGTAAAACCTGTAACTATAATCATTTAAATTGATTAACCAATTAACGTTAATATCGCTCTAGTTCCAAGACTTCCAAGGCTCATCTTTTCTGATAAAATCAGGATTAGTCACGTATGGATAACTTTACAAAAAACAACGAAAATTATTTTAAAATGAGTAGTTGCTCGCGTCTTTTATAATGGTAATAAGTAACGTTATTTAAAATTACAACGTTTGTGCTATTAACTACTGTTTAAATATAGCATTAGTTTAAATCCAGCTATCATTGAAGAAAGTCTACAAAAAGGCACTAAAAAGGTTTTCCTTATCTGAACGAAAGACGCTCCAAAAAATATAGCAGAGAGCGCTGAAGCCTTTTAATACTTTACTGCAATTTATGAAAGGGGAAAATGTATAAAAGTTCACGGTTAAAAGCCGTTTATGACTTTCTTTTAAGATAATGTGAAAAAGATGAAAGGTATGGTAATGTTTGAAGACAAACTTGCATACAAAACGTGTATAAGCGGTGCGAACTTGAAGAGAATTATTGGAGTTGGTTATGGCTTGTATTTAATGGGTTTTATAATTTAATTTAATAAAGTATTCAGACAGAGTTGTGACAGAGATAGCTGACTAAATTAACTAAATACTAAAAACATGGCCGTGTGGTGACGGCAGAGTAGAATACAATTGTCACCACCCCAAATCTCTCTCGTGGGTGTCGAACAAGGTGACTAAGAATAAACAGTGATGAGGAATGGGTAGCAGCGTTCCTCTTTTACAACCTAGTAATGTTCTGTGATTTTTGTGCCCGATAAATGTTAGAAGGCCTATATCCCCTTCGGGGATATAGGCGTGATTTATTTATGTATGTATGAATCTTGTAATATCTATCGCCCAAATGACAAGGGTGATTGCCGTTATGTTTTCGCGTCTCAGCCTAATTCTTACTGTAACCTGTTTTACGTGCGTAAACGTTATTTGCTCCGCAGAAAGTAGGTTTCAGCAATTTCATTTTGCGGAACCCAAAATTGAACTCCTTCACGCCTTGCTCCGATAATCAAATGAATAATCCATTTACTGGGGCACGGAATCGGGCGAAAAAGCTGAGAATTGTTTAACTCGGTTAAACCACCGACAAGCTTAGTGCTTGCCGGGCGGCCGCAGCGGGAAAAATAAATAGCGACTATTAAATAAGATGTGCAGATAGCTGTGGATGTGGATGCAGCAGTCCTATATTTGCTAGTTCTTCTTTTACATATATACATACATAAATCACGCCTTAATCCCCGAAGGTTGAAGGCAGAGGTGAACTAGCACCCGCGTTTCGCCAATTATGTTAGGCCCATGTAATAGGTGGCGAGTCTATTGCCGTTTATCGGGCACAAAAGTCGCAGTATATTGCTGGATGGTATAAGAGGAACGCTGCTGCCCATTCCTCGTCACTGATTTATCCTTAGTCGCCTTGTACGACACCCACGGGAGAGATTTGAGAGTGACAATTGTATTCTACTCTGCCGTCACCACACCATTCTATTACATGTTATGAATGTTACGTAACTAGAAGTATGTAAAGTATTAAGTGTCGTTTCTTCAGTCGTCCACTCATTATAGGCAAGGGCCTAGAATGAGAGGAAGACAGGAGAAACGGTGGATGGATTGTGTGAAAGGTGATACGAGGAAAAGGGGAGTTCATGCTGAGCTCACATCTGATAGAGGAAGGTGGAAGAAGAAGACATGTTGTGCGGACCCTACTTAGAATAGGATAAGGGCAGAGGGGAGAAGTTCTTCTTTAACTATCACATGTTAGGATTTCGTAGCTCAAAAACGATGTCTCTTTGAAAATTACGTGTTGAGAACTGATCTGTTCTGTCTAGAATGAATAGACATTCACGACTTTTCACCAATACGTTCATAAAGTTGGTTTGCTCAGAATATAATATTTTTCTTATCATTACAATTAAGTTGAGTACAACATGTATTACGAAAAAGAGTACAATTCCACTATATGCCAACCACGCTTGTAAATCACTCCGTTATGTTAATGAGTTCAGAGTAGTTAGTTCTCCTTACTTTTATTGCTCCGAGAGGGATGAGTTATTACCTCCACGGTCTTCCCTACTTAAATCTGCACAAAGTGCTTACTTAAATTATACTTTAAAAAGTGTATTTCTATAAAACCTCCGTAATTTTCACATTAATATTTACATTTGCTTCACTAGATTGCAATCACTTGATCATATTTTGCATAGTACAGTGTCAACAACATGTCAGGTGAAATTATCTAAATTAATTATTCGATTTGAATTTCAACATGATATAAATGTTAGGAAAATTAGTACAAATTACACGAAAAAGTGCTTTATCTAAATTAATTTTGGCTGAAGATAAATGAAGGATAGATATAGTTTCCGAAAGATTTAGCTTTGATCCTTAAGTGAAATCTTTTAAAGTAAGTGCAACAAAATATTTCATTTAAATTGAGGCACTATGAAACAATTAAATCAAAATTATTTGTTCAATATTAATATGAAAGGTATTGGAGTTCAATCAAAATGTAATTTTGAAAAGCATTTTTATTTGCATTTCATCTTATCTTCACAAATACACACCCCGTTTCAATTCGAGAGTCAAATATGAATTCTGCTTAATCACTCTCTCGCAAAAAACAGAAATCAATTAAAATTGTAATGCCAGCCAAAGCTTTATGTTGATATTCGAGGCGTCCATTTTCGCAATTGTGACGAGTCAGCAAAAAAAGGAAGGTAGATATATAACGGAAAAATATGTCAAACTTTGACGCATGACTTGACATGCAGGAAGATCTGTAATCTTCCACTTGATTACAGAAGAGTCAAAGCGTAAAGGCTCACCTTTGAAGATTATAAAATAAAAGAAAAAGAAATCCAAGTCCTTACCATCTGTTCAGCTCAAGGCAAGTGAAGTTCAGTCGTACGTTTAGTAACAATAAGGTCAACTTTTCCTTGCATTAAGAAGGAGATAATAATCTTACTTACTTCCTTTTGTGTCTTTTCAGCCGATTTTTATGAAAGCGAAGTAATAATTAAGGCTCTTCATTTGTCATTTGATATACCTAATAGTAAACAGTAACATAATTGTCACCACCCCGAATCTCAAATAAGGGGGAAGACGGTGACGAGTCATTACCTAGCAATAAACTGCGATTTACGTGTCCGATAGATAGCAATAGGGCCGCCCCCTATAACATAGGACCTAACACAATTGGCGAAACGTGAGTTTTGAAGGCGAGAAGTGTCAATTCACCTCTGCCTACCCCTTCAAGTATATTATAATAGGCTTGATATAACAAAGAAATTATAATTAACTCATTTTTCCTAATGTGGGAATCGACACCCGCGTCCCTTGCAATTCGGGCAGATGCCCATACCCCTCGACCAGTCAGGACGATGTGATATAATTCTTCCAAAATACGTAAGCTTTTAAAAGCCGTGTGGTGACGGCAGAGTAGAATACAATTGTCACCACCCCAAATCTCTCCCGTGGGTGTCGTACAAAGCGACTAAGGATAAATCAGTGATGAGGAATGGGCAGCAGCGTTCCTCTTATACCACCTAGCAAATTAGCAATAGTACTGCTACTTTTGTGCCCGATAAATAGGCTCGCCACCTATTATATGGGACTTGTCATAGTTGGCGAAACGTGGGTGCTAGTTCCTTAGACCTTCCGCTAGACCTTCGGGGATATAGGCGTGATTTATGTATGTATGTATGTTAAAAGCACCTCTAAGAACAAAACAAGGATACATAAAAATACAGAAATTAATGGTCGCACTTATAATAATAGAACAACAAATGGCTCGCTACAGATACTGACAAAACTAAAGCACTCCACGGCGAAATCACCCACAATCGGAACAAATGTAAGTTTTTGCTTCAATGAGCAATATTATTACCCTCCGCCCGCTTCGGAGGCTCCACTCCCTCTGTTTATTCTTCGGAGGGCAAGTCAACAGTGCTGGCAACCCTTTTTAGGCAGTGAATCGTGCAAGAACACTGATCATTTGACCCGTTACTAAACGAACAATCTTTGCTACGTGCTCTGAAAGCCGATTTCGAAGAACTATCGCAACCGTAACCGGTCGTATTCAAATATAAATATAATCTGACACACTTTTTATAGTGTGTGTTACATAGTGCCGAGTGGTGACGGCAGAGCGGAGTACAATTATTGCCACCACCACTCTCCCGTGGGTCGTACAAGGCAACTAAGGCTCGAGTTCACCAACACGTAAAATAAGCGTTAAAAGATAACCATCAGTTTTGACAGTTCTTCCATACGGTAAAATGTCAAAAATCTACGGTTAAATAATAGTCGCATGTTTTAGTGTTGGTGAACTCCAGCCTAAGGGTTAAGACAGCAATGGGTAATTGGCAGCAGCGCTTCTCTTATACCACCTAGCAATATACTGCGATTTGCGTGTACATCAGTTAATACAGATCTTAAAATCACCAACTAGCATCCAGTTTTGATTCAAGTTGTGCTAGATTAAGCTGCAATGGAGGCATTTTATTATTTGAATTGTGTGGATTGTATTTGCTAAGGGCGCGGTGGTAGAAACAAAGCTTATATTTAGTTCAACGAGAAGCCTAATTACTTATGATTAAGACCGCTATTGGTACAGATAATTGACATTCATGAAGCGAGCGCTGTAGTCAAAGCAATCTTTGAAATCAGGAATCAGATTCACGATTGACTGAGTTTAATTTGAAGCACTAGATCTCCATCGCACCTGACGTTGATTGAAGATTGTTACAAGATGATTGAAGATATTCTAATGAACCAACACTATGGAGTTGTATGTAGGAAGACACAAAAGGGGTTTTATTCAATACGTCTGCCATTTTGGTTCTGCAAAGTGCGGGCAAATTTTGTACCTTTAAACTCCGAAGCAAATAAGATGATGATAATAATTTTGGCCACCTGTCTAATGCTGGCCTTCGCGAATGTGGCTTAACCTACGTAATCGCTGGCAAAATCAATAAGCTCAGTGGTACATTGATGACCTGACTGTACAAAGTAATATTTTGCACTCTTATAGAATCTAATTGAAAAATAAATAAATTTATCAAGCGTCGATTAAGCTTAAATATTTCCACAAATATTTAGTTCCAATAAATATTGACTAGCACAGAAGTGTTTATTAGCTAAATGCTAACAGACAACCGCACTTTCTACGCGGTATTAAGACCGAAAATCAAACAACCACAGGCTGATGTTGGAGTAATAACTCATTTACGCCTTACCAACCGACGTTGTAGTAAACAAAAATGGCTCACAATAATATAAGAGAATATTTTTTAAAGCAACCGGCCGTAACTCATAACTTCCTCTGCTTGTGTCTCGTGGCCTGAGGCCAAAGAGTCCAAATTATTAATAGGGTCACTGCTTTGCGTAACAGCTAAATATACGCGGTCCTTCATGGTAGACGTGTGAATGACAACGCGCTGTGAGAATCGAAGGGTTTGAGTGCTGAAGCTAATTTTGGTGGCGTAAATGATCTCGAGATCTGAAATAACGGCATGTTTTATATTGCTCGTTAACAGTCGGGTCTGCGAATACCCGTATTACTGTTAAGAGAGGAGAGAGGAACCAACGATTGTGTAACCTAAGCAATGTTCGCCAAGTCAGGTCATTGGATGGATGACCAAAAATATAATATTATCTCGTGTTCCGTATAAATGATATCGAAAACAAAATTAACGGCAAGTTTAATATATTCTTAGTCGACAGTTGCGTCGCCGAATACCAGTTACTAGTCCTATTGTAGAGAGGAGCACAGTGGCCCGCGGTTGCGTAAAATAAGTAATGTTCGCTAAGGCCGGTCATTGGGTGGGTGACCAAAAATATATCATCTCGAGTTCGGCATAAACGCTGTCGAGATCTAAAATAACGGCGAGTTTTATATTGCTAGTCTGCGAATACCCGTTGTTACTCTCAAAGGGGCGAGATCGAAGCAGTGGCCTGGGATTGCGTAAACTAAGCAATGTTCGCAAAGACCGGTCAAAGGATGGACGACCAAAGAAAGAAATAATATCTCGAGTTCTTCAATACTTCTGCAGTCGTCAATTTTTCGCTATGGCCGGTCATTGTATGAGTGACCTAAAATATAATTATCTCGAGTTCTTCCGTGCTTCTGCAGACGTTAATACCTATTAATCCGCACTGGGCCAGCATGATGGTTTAGGGCTCGTTCAAGCTATATTCTTCAATTCAAAGGGAAGGCCTGTGCCCCAGCAGTGGGTTAAGCAGAGGTGAATCAACACCCACGTTTTGCCAATTATAATATGGCCCATCTAATAGGTGGCAAGCCTATAACGCCATGTATCGGGGACGCAAATCACAGTATATTGTTAGCTGGTATAAGCAGTCAGGGGCAGTGGTCCAACTGCTCTGTCCAACTAGTTGGACCATGGGTCTTTACTAGGGTTAGTTGTCCAACTTTGAAAATAGTTGAACCACAGTACCTTTTGAGAGTTCCGTGGTCCAATTCATTTAAGTCAGGGACAGTGGTGCAACTGCTCTGTCCAACTTAACGCTGCTGCCCGTTACTAATTGCATCACATTTTACCCTTAGTCGCCTTGAACGACACCCACGGGAGAGATGGGGGTGGTGACATTGTATTCTGCTCTGCCGTCACCACACGACAACAAAACAAGTGTCACTTATGAAGTAGAACATCTGCTTTTCCCAGAAAGTCACGACAACGAACTCTGTTAAGGTAAAACAAATGTGGGCATGCTTTGTTAGTAACACCTCCACATGTAGGTTAAACACGGTCCCCTAATAAAATCAGGATGTTTACAAACCCTACCTCTATATAAAACTACGCCAGAACAGATACAAGACGTTAATTGTACTGTAAAAACGAGATTTACACCTTTCATTTTGCAAGAATCTGGCTATTTTTGGTTAATAGAGTCTTTATCTCGACACATTAAGGTTCAGATTCGCTCACCGCTGTACGAGTTAATGAAATGGCATAAAACTTAGGTGCATGTTAACGCTGGCAGTTAAATTGTTGCGACTCTTTAGTATTGTTGTGTTACAATTTCGAATTGTTTTCTTTTAAAAGCTGTTATATTTTCGGCTGAGACCGTAATCTCGTGCTAAATACGAAATTACAATGCTCGGAAAACTGTTTTCTATGCGAACATACAGGGTGTGGTAAATATAGAGAAATATATACATACCAACATACGAAATCACGCCTTTCTTCTCTAAGGAGTAGTATATCTCCCCAGAGTTGTTTCAACGCCATCGTTTTGCCAGCTTTCTTCAGGTCCCATGTAGTAGGGGGGTGAGCCTATTGCCATTTGCCGGGAAGCTCTTGACCATTTTCATAAATTGACGAGACAATAATGCTGTTAACATTATTACTTTGCCGAACGATTTTAATAAGATGGTGGTAGCTAGCCAGGCGGACTTGTAAAAAGTCCTACCGCAAACCAAACCGAGTTCAAATTTGTACTCTCCTGGAGATCGAACCTGGGACCACGGAGGCAAAATGCATGTATACCTACAGAGAAATACTGCATTGATGTATTTATATACAGAGATCTACATTCTGTTATGTAAAGATTACGATTTACATGGCAAAATATTATGGCTGGATACGAAGCGGCGATGCATTATTCGATGATTAAGCCACTGTAGAGTCATTAATTTTTAAGATTCTCAAAACATCCCATAAAAAACCGTAATAGGCGATATTGGTCCAAGATGAGTAATAGCCTCGATTTGGTTTCTTTCATAATAATATTTAGGTTAAGTGCCCATTCAGAGGCATATAAAATATTGATATTTTTATTGGTACTCAGGGCACCGCAACAATATCAAATAAAATACACACATACATAAATCACGCCTATATCCCCGAAGGGGTAGGCAGAGGTGAACTAGCACCCACGATTCGCCAATTATGTTAGGTCCTTTGTAATAGGTGGCGAGCCTATTGCCATTTATCGGGCACAAAAGTCGCAGTACTATTGCTAGGTGTTTTAAGAGGAACGCTGCTGCCCATTCCTCATCGCTGATTTATCCTTAGTCGCCTTGTACGACACCCACGGCAGAGATTTGGGGGTGGTTACAATTGTTTTCTACTCTGCCGTCACCACACGGCATCGCACGCAAATAAAATACGTTTACTAATAAAGATTACTTATACACGGCTGTGTGGAGACTGATGCCATGTGGCGACGACGGTAGAGCAGAATACAATTGTCACTACCCTCAATCTCTCCCACGGCTGTCGTACAAGGCGACTTAGGGTTAAGACAGTGATGAGTAAAATGGGCAACAGCCTTCCTTTTATACCACCTAGAAATTTACTGCGATTTACGAACCCGTTAGATGCTAATTTGGCTCGCCAACTTTTATATGGGACAATAAAGTAAAATAATTGACGAAAGGTAGGTGCCAAATCACCTCCGCCTACTCATTCGGGGATAAATTGGTGTGATTTCTGAATGTGTATGAGGAAGAATTCGATAAACAGAACTTTCGCTCTCGGATATTTTTTACGCGACTATAGCGGCCCGTACACAGTCAATCTCGATCGCGATCCGCGATCAAAATCAATGATCACGATCCAGATTGATTGTGTTCGAAGTAGAATGGCAAACAATCTGGACCGTGATAACTGATATGTACTGTGTATTTCAGCCGAAATCCGACTACTGACTTTAAATACAGTTAGCACGACTGCAAATCAGCGGAACTACCAACCAACAGCAGGCCGACTTCAATCTGACTGCGTGTCCGATGCGAATACAAGTGCAGTTACCAAATGCTTAAACTCCGTCTGCACAAACTTGGGCATTTACTCAAATCAAAAGTTCCTTATATTTGCATCAGGAAGCGCTTGGGTCACACCCAAGGGGCTTAAAGCATGACTTTTTAGAATGCCCTGAAAGCGTTATCAAAGTACAATCATACATATTATACATCACGCCTATATCCCCGAAGGGGAGGCAGAGGCAAACTAGCACCCACGCCTCGCCAATTATGTTAGGTCCCATGTCACAGGTGGCTTATTTATCCTTATCCTTAGTCGCCTTGCATGACACCCTCGTGAAAGTTTTGGGGTGGTGACAATTGTATTCTACTCAGCCGTCACCACACGGTATTCTCAGTTAGTACACTTCCCTGTTTTAACTAAGAGTTCCCAAGTAAAGTTGCGGGCTTGCTTGAGGAGAGACAAACAAGTGAAACAATTAACGAATGTGTGTTTAATTCCGCGAAAACACAAGCCATTCAGTCTTCGCCGTTCTTAAATTACGCGAATTGTGATGGAACATCTACATTGTAATAAGCTTACGTTTGCTGAACGTGTTTGAACAAGACTTAGGAGCCTTCGCTAATTAATGCTGTGTTGGGAACAGACGTCATGGCATGGACTCGTGTTGCCTTTGCCTTATCACTGACCCTGAAATAAGGTTTGCTTGTGCCCGCGTTTTAGGTACTAAGCCAAAGTTACTAAGTGGGTTTTTATTTATTTACTAGTGGCCACCGGCGGCTTCGCTCGCGTTAATATCGGTTGTTATATAGCCTACAGCATTCCCCGATAAATGGACTATGAAACACAAAAAGAATTATTTAATTTGAGTCAGCTATGCTATTCTGTAATCACAAAATAAATGTTCACTCACTGCGGAAGCCGCGGTGTAATGTCAAATGTGGAAATATGTCTTCCATAATAGAGACGCCATGCTAAGGAAGTAGAGGAACAGTCCCAATATTATGTCAAAACCTACAGATTTCAAATCTCATCTCACATCAATTATTTTATAGAATACCAATGCAGTAGTTCCTGAGATAAGCGCGTTTAACCAACCAACCAAATAAAAAAATAAACAAACAAATAAACTCTTCAGCTGTATAAAAGTAGAGATGCTAGACATGGAAGCTCTTGGCCTTTATCTCACCTGATGGTAAGAGACGATAAGGGTGGAACATGGAATCGAGCTTCACCTGGAACCCTCAACCACATATGGGCTGCTATCTTATCACGAATTGTCGGAACACATGCATACATACATAAATCACGCCTATATCCCCGAAGGGGTCGGAACACAATTATATTATATTGATATTGACATTATTATTATAACAAGACAGGCGTCAAGAAAGGCGCATAACAGTGATATAAAATATATTCATAAAAATAATAAGATACCATGACTAGGATACAAAATGTTTGTTTTTATCACATAAAGATTTGCCTCTACCAGGATTCGATAATTTCCAAGCGATTTAACCATTGGATCAAGCTGACCGTCAAAAAAGCCTACGATTTCAACCCTGAAACGGTTAGTCAAATTCGTAATAGTGATGTACATGCCAAAATATCCCTTCGGTGCAGTAATTCCAGTATAAAAATAGCTTGATTTTAATGTTGTCTTGCATGTCTTCTGGGTATATTATGTACCGTTTTCAATCAAACGCAGCATGCCATAACAAACAACGGTTATGCTTCCGCATTAAGAAATGGTAGTAAAAGTATCTGATGTACGTAAGTTATATCGTTATTTTTGAACTACAAAATAATGTTATTTTACAAAAATATGAGGGGGATATAATAAACACCTTATATTAAACATATATTGCAAATATATATAATTGTCTACGCCACAGATTATATCACCATTCAGACGTATCTTCCAATCAGTTTAGAGTCATACGGTCATACCATTCATTCCCCCAATTTTCCTTCATTCACTCAATGTCAGTTTTGTATTCACTCTTCTATTTTCTTCCGCCATAGAACCAAGTTGTAAAATATCAATTTACACCAATATACCAATTTACACCTAAATTGTTTTTATTCTTTTGTTCGTCGTGAACAAAAAGTGGCGACCGTGACAGGACCTGCAGCGCTAATATTCGGAAGAACTAAATCGCCAGGTCTCCGTTCCGACTATTGAAACGGATACAACGGATGCAATACTAGAAGCAACCTTTTCTACTGAGGACAATCAGAAGAAGCTATTACGACTGCATTGCAAGCTGTGTATCTTCGTGTCTACCGGAACGGCCTATTTTCTATTCAAACCAAACCAAACATCGAGTCAGCGGGTGTCGATTTTCAGCGCCTACCTACCTACATTAATAACGCTACGAAAACATCAGCTGCATATCGGTGATCCTATCTATAAATGTGAGCCCGTTCCAATCTTATTTCTTATCTCTAACATTAACTTCCCATCATAATTTTCTTTCAAATTCGCAACATAGAAGAATTTTTACTTTCGTGATTTTCAATTGTTTTCTCCATATCTAAATTCATATAATATCCCACTATAATTTTATTCCCAACTATAAATTAATTATTAAAGCAACTATCAAGTGTTTTCATGCCCTCTTAATAAGATTTTCGTTGTTATAAGAGCATAATTTGTGTTAAACAATCTTTTCCAGTTTTAAATACGTAATACGCACAGCGTCGGTTGACTGTCAGTTGTTTTTCCGTGGCTGGCTATCGTCAAAATATAAGAGCGGAGCCTAGGCCGTGCCGCAATCCCGCCGAGCCGATCAGCTGCTGTCAGAGTGAGAAGCATATATCGCGTATCGTATACTTTTGTTTTCCTATTTAGTAACACATTTTATTTTGTTCTTTTTGTGTAATTTTATTGCAAGCCAAAATGTCGGAAGAAAAGTGCACTATTAAAGATTATGGCGTTAAACGTAGCTCAATCAAAGGACGCATTACTAAATATAAAAATTACATTAATGATTTATCTACGTCGGACGACATATCTAAAGTAGAAATTAATATGCTTGCACTAAAGTTGCCTAAGTTAGAAATTTTGTTTTCCGAATTTGAGGAGGTGCAATGTCAAATTGAAGGTTTGTCTAATAATTTGGATAATGAATTAATGATTCGTGATACCATTGAACAAGATTTCTATCATTGTATTGCTATATCTCAAGAAATACTTTCGGATAATTCTAACAAAAATACAAACTCAAATAACTCATCCCAGTGTTGTCACAATAATGGAAATGACAATGTCTTGGGTTTTAAATTACCTATTTTAACAATACCAAAATTTGATGGCACATACTTCAAGTGGTTGGAGTTCAGGGACACGTTTGTCTCACTAGTGCATTCAAATGATAAAATATTAAATATACACAAATTTCATTACCTTAACTCATACCTCGAAGGGGAAGCTGCCCGCGTCATTTCAAACTTGGAGGTCTCCGATAGTAATTACCTTTCAGCGTGGCAGCTCCTATGCAACCGTTTCGATAACAAACGTCAATTAATTAATAATCATTTAAAATCTTTATTTAATATTGATTCAGTAAGGGAAACTGATAAGTCTCTTAGATTCGTTATAGACCACGTAACCAAAAACTTGAGGGCTCTCGGCACACTCGGGCTACCCACTGACAAATGGGATATCCTCATTATTTACATTATTGCGTCTAAGTTAGACATTAATACATATGTTAAGTGGGAAGAACATCGCAACTCACTACCCGATATACCTTTGCTTAGTGATTTTTTTGAATTCCTTAAGAATCGAGCAGACGTTTTGGAAACTGTAAATAAACATAAATATGATAATAAACAAACTAAAACCACTACCTTACCTCAAAAATCACAAAATCAAACTAAATCTATGATTGTAGCAACTAAGTTAAGCGGTACTGCTCCCTCTAATAATTCTAAGGTACTTTGTATTTGTTGTAAAGGCAATCATATGTTACACGAGTGTGATAAGTTTAAATCTAAGCCGGAAAGTGACAGGTTGAGCATGGTGTTGGATAACAATTTGTGTCAAAATTGTTTAAGGCACGGGCATACTGTTGAACGGTGTCGGCTTTCAGGATCATGTCGCTTCTGTAAAAAACGACATAACTCTATTATTCACCAATCGCAGGAAATGCCATTTGTAAATAAAACTACCGAGTCAGTTTCGCTGTCTGCTACTTCCAGTTCTGAAGTTCTTCTGTGTACTGCCAAGGTTCACATTACTAATCCAGTAACTAACGAGAGCATACTGGTTCGAGCGCTGCTTGATAGCGGCAGCCAGTCTACGTTTATTACCCTAGCTGTAAAAGAAAGGCTAAAATTAATTCCCGAGCGTTCCAATATTAAAATTGTTGGCATTGGGGACTCACCTTTACAAGTACCTACTGAACGATGTATCGTTCGCCTAAACTCACTAAACAACTCTTTTAAAGTTATTTCCAATTGTTTAATTCTACCTACTATATCCAGTAACCTACCTAAGATATCATTTGATATAAGTAAATACAACCTAGCTGGCTTTCAGTTAGCTGACCCAAGCTTTAACGAGTCATCACCTGTGGACATGCTTATCGGTGCTGACCTATTTTGGGACATAATAGGTTCCCAGCAGCACTCTTTAGGTCCCAGTAGTCCTAAGCTACAAAGCTCTAAACTAGGATGGCTCGTGGCTGGTCCAATTTTTATCTATGAAAAACAATTTCCTACTTCACTATCATGCAACTTTCTTCATAATGAGGCCTACTCCAGCCTTCATGATGAGCTCACTAAATTCTGGGAACTTGAAAGTTTCCCACAATCTAAACCTCTCACTGGCGAGGAGAAGTTGTGCGAGCAACATTTTTTGGCAAACACCACTCGTCAAGAGGATGGACGTTTTTGTGTCGGACTACCGTTACGTGATGATGTTAGTTGCTTAGGTAATTCATATCCTATAGCTAAGAAGAGATTTCTCAACTTAGAAGCTCGATTTAAAAAGCAACCTGAGCTTAAGACCCTCTATTTCGACTTTATTACAGAATATAAAGATTTAGGTCATCTATCCGAAGCACGAGATTCTAGATCGCTTAACGCCTATTACTTGCCACATCATCCTGTATTCAGAGATCAGAGTGAATCGACTAAGTTGCGAGTCGTTTTCGACGCGTCAGCCCGTACTACTTCCAACATTTCTCTCAATGATCTACAGTTAGTAGGGCCTACTGTTCAAGACCCTTTAATTAATATCTTAATAAGATTTCGTCAGCACAGATACGTTCTCACAGGCGATATCGAAAAGATGTTTCGTCAAGTTTTACTTCGAGAGTCTGATCGTCATCTACAGAGTATATTATGGCGAGAAAGCGAAGATAAGCCTATAAAAATATTACGTCTCAATACCGTCACTTACGGGTTTTCTAGCGCGAGTTTCCTTACCACGCGTTGTATATGGCAACTGGGTGAAGAGTGTGACGATCCTGTAATTAAAAACATTATTCAAAAGGACATGTATTGCGATGACTTGTTGACAGGATCAGATACAATAGAACAGTTACGTTACATTCAACACTCGGTGTCTAGTCAATTAGCGAAAGGTCAATTTCATTTGCGTAAATATCGATCCAACTTACCACATTTGCTTCTTGACACTACAACCCAAGCAGGCAATCTCATGATAAGCAATTCTACCAGTACTCTTGGTATTGGCTGGACTCCTTCCTGTGATGAATTTCACTTTCAAACTGATTTGCTTGACATTGCTAAATCAGACGTAGTTACTAAACGAAAAATCCTATCTATTACGTTTAAGATTTTTGATCCCTTAGGTCTACTTTCCCTATGCATTATTAAACCTAAAATTCTTCTACAAGAGCTGTGGAACCAAAAAATTGGTTGGGACGATCCAGTGCCTAATGAAATTCAGCAAAGTTGGCTAAAATTTTCCAACCACTTACCAGCTCTCACTTCCATAAGGACACCAAGACGAATTTTAATTGATAATCCCGTCGATATTCAGTTGCATTGTTTTTGTGATGCGTCACAGCGTGCCTATGGTTGTTGTGTATATCTAAGATCCTCTAATGCAGAAGGCCATGTTCAAGTAAAGTTAGTGTGTGCCAAGTCAAGGGTGGCGCCTGTGAAACTAACAACTATACCACGTCTTGAACTTTGTGCTGCCCTACTGGGTGCTCAGCTAAGTTCCACAACTATAGAGTCCCTACGTTGTAATATTAATGATTTCGTTTATTGGACCGATTCTAGTGTAGTCTTAGGTTGGCTACGAACTACCAATAAACCTAAAATATTTGTAGGCAACCGAGTAGCTGCTATCACAGAACTCACTAGTCCCACTGCTTGGCGTCATGTGCCTACAAATCTTAATCCTGCTGATTTAGTGTCCAGGGGTGTCGATCCTGACCAAGTTAACTCTACTTTGTGGTGGAATGGACCCGATTTCCTCTACGGACCACAATCATCATGGCCAGCGTTTTCTAAAAAATATAATATTACTGATTTACCTGAGTTGAAAGCTTGTCCCGCTTTGGTGGGGGAAGCTGCTCCTATCGGGCATGATAAATTATTGGATATTACCAAATATTCTAACTTATTATTTGTTCAAAAAGTAATTGCTTATTGTTTTAGATTCATTAATAATTGTAAAAACTCAAATAATATAACTTCAGGTTCATTATCTGTCGAAGAGCTAAATAGCTCCCATAACTACTTGATAAAGCTTAGCCAAAAAGATTCTTTTTCCAAAGATATTGAATTAATAATTAAACAAAAGTCACTTAAATCTAATGCTACACTGCAATCACTTAATCCTTTTATAGACTCGGACAATATTCTTCGGGTCGGAGGTCGTATAGATTCATCCAAATATCAATACAATAAAAAACATCCTATGATTTTGAAGGCAGATCACCACTTAACAAAGTTAATATTCGGACAAGAACATTTACGTCTATTGCATGCAGGCCCTCAACAGCTTCTTGCTTCCATAAGGCAGAGGTACTGGCCCATAGGCGGGCGTAACCTAGCTAGGCGCGTCGCACGTGAATGTCTCATATGTCGTCGATTTAAAGCTCAAACTATGAACAATATTATGGGTAATTTACCATCAGAAAGAGTAGAAGCCGATTTTCCCTTTTGTACAGTGGGTACCGACTTTGCCGGACCTTTTCTCATTACGGATCGTAGAGGTCGCGGGTGTAAGATAACCAAGTGTTATTTGTGTATATTTATTTGTTTTAGATACAAATGTATTCATTTGGAAACTGTAAGTGACCTGTCAAGGGATGCGTTTATTCTTACTTTAAAAAGGTTTATAGCACGAAGGGGTTTACCTAAAATCATATACTGCGACAATGGTAGAAATTTCGTTGCCGCAGCTAAGGAAATTAAATCGTTTTTGTCTGCAAATAAGACAAACATTATTGACTTTGCAACCCGTCAAGGAATAGAATTTCGTTTTTCACCGGCGTATGCTCCTCACTTTGGCGGTCTCTGGGAGGCCGGTGTGAAATCAACAAAATTTCACCTAAACAGAATTATTAAAAATACGCATTTAACTTTCGAGGAATTATCTTCATTGTTTTCACAAATTGAAGCCGTCCTCAACAGTCGCCCTCTATCTCCACTTAGTTCATCTCCAAACGATTTCTCCCCTCTTACCCCGGGCCACTTTATAATAGGAAGACCTTTAACCGCGCTGCCGACACCAGATCTACTTAACCAGAATACCAATCGTTTGGACCGTTATAAACTACTCACGCAAATCATACAGCACTTCTGGAAAAGGTGGTCTATAGAATATGTCACTGAACTTCAGCAGCGAACCAAATGGCGCACCAAATGCAGAGAGCTAAGGCTTGATGATCTAGTAATTGTCAAAGAAGATAACTTACCTCCACTATGCTGGCGTCTCGGACGTGTGTCAAAAATATTCCCTGGTGATGACGGAATTCCACGAGTAGCTGATATCACTACAAGTCAAGGAGTTATACGCAGAGCTATCACTAAGCTATGTTTGCTGCCTAATCCTCAAGAAGACAATTAAAGTTTGAGAGCAGGTGCTCTCAACCCCGGGAGGATGTCTACGCCACAGATTATATCACCATTCAGACGTATCTTCCAATCAGTTTAGAGTCATACGGTCATACCATTCATTCCCCCAATTTTCCTTCATTCACTCAATGTCAGTTTTGTATTCACTCTTCTATTTTCTTCCGCCATAGAACCAAGTTGTAAAATATCAATTTACACCAATATACCAATTTACACCTAAATTGTTTTTATTCTTTTGTTCGTCGTGAACAATAATAACCGTCACTTTATTCTACTAGGGTCGTGTTTACCAACACTTAAACAGGCGATTATGATCTAAACGGTTCTTTTGACATTCAACAGTATGGATGAAATGTCAAAAATAGACGGTTTACGAGTTGGTGAACTTCAGCGTTACAAACATTTTTGACCTTACCACGATTCGGGTATGTCTGACCAAATCGAGCATCAACAAAACGTAAACAGTGACGTTCTTTAGTTTGCAAAAGCAGTATCCCTTCATGACCTCTGTCATCTTAATAAATAGTGCCTTTAGGTTATTATCTCTTATGGCGAAATATCAGTTGCTAACCAACCACGTGCACCTATTAGAGATACCAGACTATGGTCTGTAGTAGACCCGCGTGGTTCTGGATTTGTGTTCTTTCATGTGACATATAACCTCTAAGGCGGAACTAACAATAGTGATAGGCGTGATGAAACACAAGAAATTTAGGACAAAACCCGTTTTCTGACTTCAACATTATCTTTCTAACATTTATAATAATGTTTAAAAAAAACTTAAATCATTAACTGTACCCAATCGCAAGCCACGCTGATCCCGCCAATTTGAATGAAAACTAGCCGCTAGAAACTAGCCGCTCTTTCCGCTAGAATCGATTCAAAGATCCGCCCACCAGCTTAGCAAACAAACGTAAACTCACACTTTCAATTTGCAGCGCAAACGTACGTTTACAGCAGCCTCGCTCATCGCTACTTCACCAGAAACATCTAATTTCAGTGTGCCACCGCCGCACCTCATTAAGCTGTGTTTATTTCTGCTGAACATACACACATACATAAATCACGCTTATATCTATGTCTCATCTAATAGGTGGCGAGCCTATTGCCATTTATCGGGCACAAAAGTAGTACATTGCTAGGTGGTATAAGAGGAATGCTGATGCCCATTCCTCATCACTGTTTTATCCTTAGTCGATTTGAACGACACCGACGGGAGAGATATGGGATAGTGACAATTGTATGCTACTCTGCCGTCACCTCACACCAAAACTACTGCTGCTGAACAAACACCACGATATCCACAACTTACGTCTTTGATGCCTCTTCGCCCTGGAGAGCGTTGGCGTCTTCGGCGGTTTCGTTTTGACGCTCCGGTAGCAGTACAGCGGCTCCTCTTTCGCTTTCTGCTTCAGCGAAGGCAGCTTGAAGCTCGAAAACATGTTCACACATCACAGACACGACACAGCCACCAGGCAGAATTAGATCCATAACTCCATCTTTGATAGGGCACCAATTCTCGATGACCAGAAGGAAAAATTCATAAGTGGACGCTTTCAAACACTAAACTAAAATAATGTTTCCATAGGAAACCAGATTTCGACGACCAGAGACGAAAGCTCAATACTGAACACTTTGACCAGAAAGGTAAAAACTCAAAAATTAACACTTTCAAATACTTAAACTAATGGTTCGCTTGCAGCAAACATTTCTGTTTATTAGACGATTCTACTAGATTGTTTCACTTCGAAAATCACGCTCGGTCTATGCGTGCGCGCCGCGTAGCTTTCTCAGTTTTGTGACTTGTTGTTTTGTCGGCACGAGTCCTTCTAAATTTAGAATGGGCGGGCGTCTGCTTCTCACACTACGTCCGTTATAATTCCTGTATTAATAAATACAAGATCCGATACAAATATTGCCGGTAATAAAACATTATAAATAGTGTACAGTGTTGGGTTCTGTCTTTTATCTTCGGTCAATGGAGTGGTGGAGCTACTTTTGATGGAGTTCCTAGGAATCGTTTACCTATCAACATTATAGAACCCAGTTGTTTATTTTCTTAACCATTCTTTGTATTATACATTGTGTATTATACACACCGGTGGTGTGTGCCAAGGTGCCTCTGATGTGTAGAAAAGTGATTAAAAGGACCATATCAAGAGCTCATCTATTAGCAATTAATGCTAAATGCAAATTGGGGAATGATTTTTGAAATAAATAATTTGGAAGAAGGGCAATGACTTAGGCCAAATTGTACTCCAATAAATATTATGAAAAACCAATCCCAAATACTAATAGCCAAACCTTTCACATTGAAAAGAAAACGATTAGACTAGTCAATTGGAAGTAAATAGAATTGGTACAAGTTCCCTTGACCTAACCAGAGGAGTGGGAGAGCTAGTCGAAAATAGACATTCAATCCGGAAGCCGGGTGGAAAAAGCAGGTGTAAAAAATACTATTTTCCTTCTTTATTATCCGATCGGATCCCGTTTCACACACCTCCTGTACCGATACTCTTTATGTAAACAGCGACGGGATTTCATTTTATGCACTCGACACCGGTTTAGTTTTTCAATATCACTGTTTGCACGTTCTCGTCGGGCCGTAGTTAATTCGTGTTTGATTTCGAATACACTTCTCGCTTTACACAAGTGTATTGAATATCGTTATCGTATGCACGAGCTCGCTTTTTAATTGAGACTTCAGGTTCAGATCGGTCAAATTTAAATTTTAATGAATTTTATGGTTGTGTCTGCGTTTTTTTCGTCTTGTTCGCAGCATTCGGTGCAGTTTGCTTAGTTTTTTATTTATATAATTGAGCTCTTGAAGTGCCTATTGTAAGAAAGCTTTGAGGGCGTAAATTGAAAAATAACCAAATTAAATTCTCCGCGTAATTAATTTTAGCAATTACAAAATTGTGAGGCTCCCTCAGAGGGTTAACGGATAATTTGTCCGGTTCTCTGTTTTATGGCCGCACAATGTGAGCAATCTTGATCTTTGATAAAGTTTCGTCCATATAGTTATTCGGGCCCCCCAATAAATCCCCTAGGGTGCAATTTGACAAATTAGTGACCTCACCCTTTATGTGTTTGTGGACTTCGAACTTACCCCATTCATGTAACTTACAATATACTGACTACAATTATCACGCAACGTCGCGTTCCATCTAAATGAAGTTCGTTTGAAGTTGAAACTATTATTTATTATCTTCACGAGTATCATAAACTCCATACTGTGATGTCTGTTGCAATGTCGGTGGCGCAACCCCAAGAAGCTTGAGATTAAGGTCGAGTTTTGTCTGCAGGGATTTTGGCCGTAGCTGAAACTAGTTGAATATGCCTTTGACCTATAACGAGTCGGCATTAGGCGCTCGTTAAGGGTATAATTAAAGCCTGCCGCACGTACAGCCAAGTCCATTGTCAGCCCCCCGGGCCTATGGTCTACCTGTATGGACAATACTATTACATACGGGACTATATTCGTTTCGTCCATACTTCGACGGCGCCATGAACTATAAATTGTGCCGATAATTTTGTGAGTGTGATTCTACACTTGATGCACATGATCCAGTCACAATATTTTAGCATTCATCTAGCTTAGTATTTTTTTTTAAAGCTTTAAACTTTTCATTGACTAATCAAAGGCAGCTACACAACGAGTAAACTATATTTTATTAACTATGCCGTATATTTTATAACTATAAACTATGTTGATGATGTAAGGTTTGGGTCATGAAGCATGTATTTATTAATATAATAACTGTAATTAAACCTAATAAATACCTTATAGCTGATGATTGACTCTATTTTATCTCGGAGATTTATATTGAATGCACTTCCAAGTGTATATTTTTACTTATGCCGTAGGCGTAGTTCACTGAGGTTATCTCAAGCACTTTTATTCCTAAGTGCTTACTTAGGAGTTATTTTACAGAAGTATTTTTATTGTAATCAATAATTGACATATTTGCCCTTCGTGAATAGTTGTGAGTTATTTATTATATTTAAATTTTTTTTAACATTATTTTATTTTTGAAATCTCCTTGCAGGAAATCGTCTCCAAAAGCTAGGTAATGCAATTAAATACAATAATATTAATTACACTTAAGATATTATTATCTAAGCGAATAATTTTCGACTCTACGTAGACTTTAATGAATTAAGCTACATACACATTGACTGACACGGTTATTCAAATTGGGTGTTATACACCTTTGCATTCTCTCATCCCTTTAATAAACAAAAATTGAATAATATTTATATTTACATTTTCTATGATAAGCGGTTCATGGACGAATAATATCCTGTATGTTTACAGCGTCTTCTAAGCTACCTACATCGGCCTTACATTAACTTAGTTTTACCACGTTAGTAGGTATACCCAGCCGTTATGTTCTGGGTAATAAAAGCAGTTATTGCAATCGGATGTAGTAATGAAACAGGGTACCCTTAAAGAAAGGTTAGAGAAGACTCATTAGTAGATGAGTGATTAATGTGGAATGGTTTACCCAAGGGTAATTTAACACTCGTGAAAAAAAAACCATCAGAGATTTGTTAAGGTCACTTTGAGACAAAAGGCAGATAAAACTAGTAATTTATTATATATAAAAAAATTTATAAAATACGATTTTAATTAAGGCCAACTTGAGATAATATTATTATGGTCACCTATGCAACGTCGGGCCTTAGCGGATATTGCTTACTTTGCGCAATCGCCGACCGACCGCGCTAAGCCACCGGATCGGGCTGTGTATCGTGCTCCTCGGGAAACACAGTTATGACCGAATTTGCAGATCCATTTCTATTTTAAAGCATTCACTCCTACATACTCAAAGGAGGATATTTGCAACAATTAAGGTCACGACGTTCGTATATAATCCATCTTAACTAGTAAAATTAATTCCAAAAACAGAGTGGTTTGTACAGAATCTGGGCCCAGTAAATCACCGAACTAAGCCCTTAGAGACAAGTTTAATTAACTCTAAGAAAGTTATTAACGTCTGAGGGCGTATCACGGGATTCGAAATGGAACTATTTATTAACAGCACCCTGTAGAGGCGTCGGTGTTTTGTAAATTTCAACCCTATTCCTTTGGTAAGAAGGTGTAAAGAATGGGGTAGGCTATAATTAGGGCTTGGGAATCTGTTTAGGAAATAAGCAGTTTTATTGTGGTTTGGAGTGGGACAGAGAGCGAGAGAAATGGAGTAGTATTTCGTGTGTATACTTGCTCATGCTTGTAATGGAATTTTCTCCTTCCTGCTCTGTTCCCAGATTATCTGGGGTCGGTGAAGTATGTTTCTTCTTCTATTTATATCAGTCAGACGTCACCAAGCTTCCACTCTCTTTAGAATCATGTCATCTATCACACCGGAAAGGTGCTGTGATGAATGTATAAAAAAGAGACGGAAAGGACCGTGTGGAGAAATCGATAAATGGAGAGAGTGATTGGGATGACAATATTATATAAATATTATACGCCAGAGTCTCTTTCCCCTGCATAAGGATCGTAGCAAATGTAAATAAGTGATCTCTGCCTATCGCTATGGAAGAAAGGCGTGATGTATATTCTATGTAAATATTTAGTAAATAACTTTCTTCGCTTCATTCAAAAGAAAATCCGAAGCAGTCGCGAGTTATATTCCCAAAAACGCCTATGGCCTCAGAACGTACCTACTAAGACATATATTGCTTTAGACTTTGTGGGAATCCCTTCGGGTACATTATTTTGGCGTAAAGAATACGCCGAACTAAAATCAACACGGCAAGCACGTTATCCGAAAGTGCCATAAACCACGACGCATCATATTTCCAACGCAAAAAAACATGTACTACCGTAAAAAAAAGTTTATTCCGAGGTGTTATTAGCATTTCTTGTACCATCAGCATCATAAGTTGCAGAGCACCTTAGTATCTTGACTTATGGCTTACTATATATCAAGGGTGACAAAACAAAGAATGTCTCAGATCGCATGTATTTGACTGACTGCCGCACTCAGAGACGTCAATTAACTTTAATGAGTATTTAATGTCAAAATTTTTTATTCAAATCAAGACCATAGACCCGGAAGAATAGCGACTAGTTTTGAATTGTCATTTTTTGACATTCAGTACTCATTATTGATATTTGACGTCTCTGAGTGCGGCAGTGAGGCTTTTTTTTATCGCCCGAGGTAAGATCATAGTTTTATGTCACTCCCTGACCAGAAAGTAGGATTTTCCGTAGGCGTAGCGGGCGGAAAAGTCCACAGCCTTATATTCATTAGGCTAGTTGGTTGTCTTCCGTACTGGCCTGGGAGCGAAAAAATTAACGTAGAACGTGCCAGCTCCGACTCAGCCCAGGGGTGTCGTAAAAGTCGACTATAGCCTGATCCAGACGGGTGTAACGTGTAATGTAATCTAATGTAACACGAATTCTACGTTTGGACGGCACTACGAGTGTTACATGTAGCCGTCCTAACGTAGAATTCGTGTTACATTACACGTTAGATTACATTACATGGTTACACTCGTCTGGATCCGGCTTAAAGGAGATTGCCTGGTACCCGAATCGAATGGTGAAGGGCAAACCACAAACAACAGCATACCCCAAGAGGGTTGGTGTCAGACAGGCGGCTGTAAAACCTGGTACAAAAACTTTGAGCAATATGGATTGGAATGTTGTCATCTAATCACTCTCTCCTTCCGGTATCTCGACATGGTCATTTCCACCTCTTTTCTATACATTCATTCATCACTAGCTCCTTTCCGGTATGATAGATAATATGAATCAAAAGTGAGTGGGCATTATAAGCTGCTTTTGGATACACTGTAACTGCTCTGCAAATGAATTGCTGTTTGTCTCGCTAAAACTCGAGAACGGCAGGACCGATTTAGCTGGTTTTGGTTTTGAAATGGTTATTCGATTTTAATTTCAACATTATTTAATTATAAATGTTAGAAAAATTATTACAAAGATTTTGGTGGTTAGAAAAAGAATTTCGAAAATCCATGAAATTATTGTCTTGGGCCAGGCAAGGCATAACAAGTTAGAAAAATTGGAAAATTTTCGAGGAAAATAGTAAAAACAACAATTATATTTTCCCATTCAACTGTTTTCCTGTCAAACATTTCACATTCGTCCGGTCGGTACGGAGTATTGCCGTGTTTGGGCATAACAGCACCATATCTTAACCATGGCTACGGGATACATTTTATGGCTTAACGTATGCCGGGTTAGCTAGTAAATAAATAAAATATATAAATTCTACGTTTCACGCATGCAAAATAGAAACGTTGATCTCGCAGCTCGCTAATATTTATTTACTGAGCACGCCCCAACCAACAGCGATGTTTTCATAACAACTCAAAAAACTATAGTGCCGGAAAAAATTTACAATGTTTGCTGGCGACAGGCACTTCGAGCGTACATGATAATATCAGCGTGCCAATTTGCCCGGGCGTCCCCTATCGCCTTTATCTCTAACTGAATAAGGACCCTTTTGGCTCGATCGCGCCCTAAAATAAATTCGTAAAAATGAAGTATCATGGACCGTTACAGTTTTCGCGATAACTAATACGAAAGGATGAAGTTTTTCGCCATATCGCCAATTGGATGGGTTGTTTGCGTCGAAACAATTTCGCTTTTGAAAATGTTTTGATTCAACTCCGCCGGGTACGGTTGGGCGGGCTGCGTTTGTTTAGCGGTATCAGTTAACAGATCAAAATAAATAGTCCTCTCTGGCTTTTTAATGGAAGCATTTGGCTCACTGTGTGCGTGTGACTAATGCCCTTAATGATACATCGGAAATGGTTACTGTTTGGTTGTCATTTGTCAACATAAATATTAAAAAAAACATTATCATATCATAAAATTTAAAAACAACATTTGTTTTTTCGTTTTCTGTAATCCTTATTTCAATTTTTATACATTTTTTTAGAAAATAGTTATATTTAGCAGTTGTATTAATTTAGTTGGTTATATATTAATATGCTATAAAATATAAACAGCCATGACTCGAAACCAAAATTGTTCCTACCAGGATTCGAACTCGGGACATATTGAGCGTTAGCGTTATTTTGAGTAAAAATGCTGTACTCTTGTGTTTGTAATCCAATAAATAAATTATCAAAGAGAACTCTGAATATTTTTTTGGCTTCATAGTTATCCAGTGGCACACTATTATACGTGTTTCTTTTTCCTGCATTTTAATACAGCTTTTGTTGTGGAAGATGTCTAAAAACCAACGGACCCCCAGACTTCTTTGCTTATTTGCATTAGAAATGCATTCCCGGGTGGCGAAGCGACATAATCGTCCTTTGTTTCTCGAGTCGAGATTCTTTGTTCAAAAAACTATGCAATTAGTATTCTAGCAGAAAGCAAACATAATCACTGCAAATTAGGACTCGTACACATAGACGCCAAACGACGTTGCTACAATGTGCCATCGTACGACGATGTGGAATCGTGCTACGATGCGTCATCCTGCTCAGACGCAGCATTGTGCTACGATGGGCATCGTTTACGATCCAACGTCGTATCATGGGAATCTACGACGAGCAAGCGACACGACGACCGCCGCGACGTTGCATTGTACTACGACGTGGTGTCGTGGTACGATGCAAAATAATGCTACGATATGTCTCGAAGCTACGACGCGGCATCGTGCTACAAAGCGCCATAGTTCACGATGTGACGTCTTATCGTGAGAATCTACGACGAGCAAGCGACATCACGACATCGCAACGTGCCACGGTTCTTCGCCGTTAAATACGAAAAATAGACCATACTTGACGTGTTCTCCTCGTGCTGATATTAAGAAGACGAATAAAGAAGAAACAGATACACAACAGATACTGGATACATCCATATCGTCATACCGTACATTGCGTACGGTACAGCGGTACAGCGTTGTGATGTGTCGCTTGCTGGTCGTAGATTCCCACGATACGACGTCGCATCGTGAAACGATGTCGCGTCGCAGCACAATGTGACGTCGTATCGTGTCTATGTGTACGAGCCCTAAAAGGAACGCACGCAAGTGACAGCAGAGCAGCTACACCGCAGAATGAAATTGTCACCACCCCTATATCTCCCGGGGATGTGTTGTATGTACTTGGTGTCTAAGCGTAAAGACTGCAATGAGTATCAATATACTGAGATTTATGTATTGCAATCGGATTGCAATGGGCTCGTCACCATGGGATCTAACTTAATTGGCGAAAAAAGGGTGTTAATTCACCTCTGCATATCCCTTCGGGGATATAGGCGTGATTTCTGTATGTAATATAAAACGTAGCGAATGTTGCACTTAACAACGGTTTACAATCCAACTTTCCCTGTTCTCCCCCTAAAGCTTTCATAAATCAGATTTATTCGTTCTATACGTACCTTCCTAGAGGAAGCCAAGTTTCTTTAGTTCAATGTGCCAAGCATTTACATATGTATATGATATATTGCATTATGTTCCCCTAAATATTCGTTGTTAATGTAGCTTCCATGAAATATGGCCACGGTTTCGATATGTGGCGACACAGTGAAGAATAAACTACATAGCTCTTTTACGTTAGAATGTTACATTGTGTCCAGTGTACGTTGTCAAAGTTCTTGACTAAAATAACGCTAAAAATGTGGTAACATTTTTGGAAAATAATTTTCACAAAAAATTCTGGTTGGAAAAATTTCGAAAAAATTAGTCTGCGGGTGCGAAAATCGAACCCGCGTCCTCTGTTTTTTCGAACCATAATTTACGTTGTGGATTTTTTTTTGTAACATTTGAAATAAAAATTAATATAAATTAATATTTAATTATAAATATTTAATTATATTAATATAAATAAAAATTAATATTGAAATAAAAATTATAACGTAACAATCCTATCTCCAAATGTTTCAATAGTACCTATTATCTTTTAATAACAGAGGCTGTGTCCTATTTAAGATTGTCTTAAAAATCTATGTTATGTATGTGTTTTTTGTAGTTTTTAGCGACAGCCGATATCTTTTTAAAACACAATACGGCCGAGGAGAAAGCAATCCAGATTGCCCGCAGTGTAACTAAATTATGGATATTGCTGTGAATATTACAACGGGTTGAAAATTGAACTTTTTGCACATAAAGGAGGACACATCATTGTCAAAAGGTCATTGATGTCACGTTTTAAGGGCGCACCTTTATGAGTAGCCGGCCAAATAAGCGCGGGACGTAAAATTACGTCCATTTAATTCGTACATTTTCATTGTCAAACACACACACGCTTGTGTTGCGTAATTTGTTGAAAGCGGTACCCTGAAAATATTTGACCTAAATAGATATTTGGTTTCGTGAAGCATCGGCAATAAATAATAACTGATATCTGTGATTTTATTACTGAATACTTTTTGCATTATTTTATGCTAGACACGGAAGCTCTTGACCTTCATCCTTCATCTCATGGTAATTTATTTATTTATTAAGCCTCTTTATTTCCTTTAACTAAATTTCATATTTCAATTAACAATAAATAATTATACATGCATTTTATATAATATTATTCAATTTTACAAAACAAATTTCAAATAAATTATTAATATTTAAAGACATGCAATATAATTTAAGGACCCCTCTGCGGGTGAAGGCGGCCTCCATTTTACTCCATATCTTTCTGTCTCTTGCCTTGGTGATCCATCAATTTCCAACATTTTTTTTAATTTGCTCTATGTCTGGTTATTATGATTTTTTAATTGATAGTATATTTTATCCTTTTTTTATGCCAGGTAACAGGGAAGCTTTGTCATCTTACCTGATGGTAAGTGACGATAAGTGCCAAAGATGCGATCGATACTTCAACTAGCACCATCATCCAGGAAGGGCTATAGCTTCCGACATATAAATCCATTCTCTCCTTTCAATCATCCTCACACTCATCATTTAAAACAGAGTAAGTCGCTTAAGCGAATATTGAGCTGCAAAGTATACAACAAAACAATAACTATAGGCCTCCGCATATGTAACGGGAAAATTCCCCGGACGGGACGGGGACGGGGCCTCTCTTGTACAACAAACCCCGTGCACGTCATGTCCGTGTCTCCGACATATGTCACACAGGGCTTTTTGTACGAGAGAGGCGCCCCATTCTCGTCCTGTTCGGGGAATTATCCCGTTACGTATGCGGAGACCTTAATAAATTAAATTTTAAAAAATCATTATAAATCGAGGCAGAATACATTTAATTCCACATAGCGCGCTTGGCCTGCGATTGCGTAAACTAAGCAATGTCGCTAAGGCCGGTCATTGGATGGGTGATCAAAAATTTATTATCTCGAGTTCATCCGTGCTTCGGAAGGCACGTTAAGCCGTTGGTCCCGGCTGCAACTGCAGTCGTTAATACCCACTAACCCGAACTGGGCCAGCGTGGTGGATTATGGCCCAGCTCCCTATATTCTTCCATCCATGTAAGGACATTAAAAGGGCACCAGCCCCATAAGCAATGATATCACCAGATCCATTTCAATTATTTGAATATAATAAATAGACCAAAATTTTATAATTTAATCCACCGGATTCCTGGATTTGCATAGACTAATGATTTATTAATCACGTCGACGAAGCGGCTACCAATATGATCGTGGAAATTTTAAAATTTCCACTTCAAATAATGTGCAACTAAAAAATGTTTCCAAATACAAAAAAAAAAGCAATTCGAAAAATTCTTACAAACGACCATCTTCTTCCCCCTTTATCCTACTCTAAGTAGGGTTGGCACAACATGGTCTTTTTATTCCACTCTCCTCTATTAGACGTGAGCTCAGCATGAACTCCCCTTTTTCCCATATCATCTTTCACACAATCCATCCGTCGCTTCTTCGGTCTTTCTCTCATTCTAGGTCCTAATATATAATCATAATGGCATACTTTTAGTTAGAGACTTAAACATGTCTGGCCATCCATCTTACTTCACGCTAACTAATAAATTATCGTCTCCAAATCAAATGTTAGTGGTGGCGGCAGAGTAGAATACAATTGTCACCTCCCCAAATCTCTCCCTTTGGTGTCGTACAAGGCGACTATGGATAAATCAGCGATGAGGAATGGGCAGCAGCGTTCCTCTTGTACCACCTAGCAATAGCAATGTACTGCGACTTTTGTGCCCGATAAATGGCAAAAGGCTCGCCACCTATTACATGGGACCTAACATAATTGGCGAAACGTGGGTGCTAGTTCACGTATGCCTACCCCTTCTGGGATATAGGCGTGATTTATGTATGTACGTATGTATGCAAATGAAATGTTTACTACTATGCCTTATTAACTGTACCATTTTCATGCTCTTATATGACTAGAGCTCCCAGGAAACCAAGCCGAGTGAGTTCTATACTCGCAAGACTGTTAATAACAACCAATGTTAATAATAATTGTACTCTCCTGGGGAATACGTGTTTTGGTAAATGTAATAAGTCACTCGCTCGTAAAAGAGACAAAAATACGAAACGACATTATTATGGAAAGTCCCGAAATAAACAAAATACTGTTGACTAGTGATGTAGGCGCTTTGGTGTGCAGGTGAAATTTGACACTACAAAGCTAAAATATAGTATATTGTGACGGAAAGGTCCCCGTATGTTATTCACGTTGTTTTTATAACACTCAAACTGCGATGAAAAGAGACAAATCAGTGATTTATTTAAGACAGTGTTTAGAAACTGATTTGTTATTATGAATAAGGGTATTAGACTTTTTGACAGAGAAATTGCTGTCGCATTTATAGTGGGTATTGTATCGATACACTATTGAACATACATAAAGCACGCTTGTATTCCCGAACGCCGTGGGGTGACGGCAGAGTAGAATACAATTGTCACCACCCCAAATCTCTCCCGTGGCTGTTGTACAAGGCGACTAAGGATAAATCAGTGATGAGGAATAGGCAGCAGCGTTCCTCTTATACCACCTAGCAATAGCAATGTACTGCGATTTTTGTGCCCGATAAATGGCAATAGGCCACCTATTACATGGGACCTAACATAATTGGCGAAACGTGGGTGCTAGTTCACCTCTGCCTACCCCTTTGGGAATTTAGGCGTGACTTATGTATGTATTCCCGAAGGGGTAGGCACAGGTGAATTAACTTTATTGTTGTACCCACGGCTTTCTATTACTGCAGACCATGATAGTAACAGTATTTTCAAAAACATAACGTCAATTAACCAAATACAAATATAGGAACACTAGGTATAAACTATTCGTGAAATAAATATTCCAGTAACTTGACTTCTAAACAGTTCACGGAACTGTTATAACAATTCATAACAATTTGGCTGTATATGTATATATTAGAGTGGGGAATTCCCCATGCTCCTCTGTATTGTGTGAGCAGCATATACAACACAAGCCTGCAAATTGACTTTGGGCCTTCCCTATTTGGTGGTAAGTGCCAAATTGGTTTAAGCAGTACGTGCTATAATACTTTTGCTCATGGCTGTACCTATACCTATTCTAGTAGTAGGGGTTACAATAATCAAAGCCAATAATCAGCTCTATGGAAATTTACAGGCATTTATTGGCATTTACTAACAGGTGTGATGGAGAGCCTGTTTCATATTCATCTGCCAGGATTAACAGGAATGACGACGGGCTATGAATAAAAAGTATTTACCTGATTTTACATTCAGTATGGATTTGCGTATTTAACCATGGATAGTTGTTGTCGGTATAATGATAAATAGTATTCTTCCATTATTATTATCTCTCTAGAGACAGCGATGAGTAAAAAGCAGCAGTATTCTTCTCATACCACCTAGCAATATACTGCGATTTCCATGCCCGATAAATGGCAATAGGCTCGCCAACATGGGACCTAACCTAGTTGGCAAAACGTGGGTATTAGTACACCTCTATCTACCCCTTTGGAGATATAGGCGTGACTTATGTATGTAGGTATTTATTTATTTAGTTAAATTTAAATTGCTTTCTCTATTTTATTTAATAAAATTTTAATCTCAATTTTATTTTATATGATATTATTATGGCAGTAATTTATAACTGTAGAAACTTTGCTGAATGCTGATGATGTTGTATCAATTTATATTGTAATTTTGAGGATAATAATAATTGTATGTTTACTAAAGAATAATTAACAAATAAAAATAAATAATAATAAGTATTAATTCCTTTTTCAATAACGCTAACCACACTTAAACCGCAAACCTATTCCCCTAAGAACAGAGCACAGTCTCCTGTAACACGAAATTAGATAAGGATTACCACGTCCATATATCACACACGTGACAACATATTACAGGCTCACAAAGCGATACTGATCTTTGTCTCAGCGGCAGCGGATTCGGCCTTGTGGTGACTTACGGCCCGCATCCGGTCGCCATATTTGCTTTACTTACACCCCACTTCCGGCAGATACTGCGCAGCCATTTGATAAATGCCTAATAGGTAGGTGGTGTTGCCAGTTCCTCAGCAAATACACAGGGTTGCAATGAAAACTGGTGTTGAAAAAGTCTAAATAACATACAGACATAAATCACGCCTACTTATCTCAGAAGGGGTAGGCAGTGGTGAATTAACATCCACTCTTCGCCAAATAAGTTACAGGTCCCATGTAATTAAGTGGGGAGCCTGTTGCCATATATCGGGTAAATAAATTGCAGTAAGTATATTGCTAGGTGGTATGAGAGGAACGCTGCTGCCCATTACTCATTTCTTCTTACGTTGTCTTCACCCTTAGTCGCCTTGTACGACACCCACGGGGGAGATGGGGCAAATATACACAGGGTTGCAATGAAAACGGGTGTTGAAAAATACTTAAATCACGCCTATATCCCAGAAGGAACAGGCAGAGGTGAATTAACACCTACTTTTCGCCAATTAGGTTAGGTCCCATGTGGCGAGTCTATTGCCTTCTACCGGGTAAATAAATTGCAGCAGGTATATTGCTAGGTGGTACGAGAGGAACACTGCTGTCCATTAATTTTCACTGTTTTTATTTATTACACTTAGGGCCTGTTTCACAATCGACAAGTTAGTTTGAAGTAGCTTACTTTGCAGTTCAATTGACATATATTTCATATTACAACTGTCAAATGATCTGTGAAAAGCTATTTAGAACTTACTGGTCGATTGTGAAACAGGCCCTTTTTATTATTATATTTATTCATCACACCACACGGCAAATTAATGCCAAAATGGCCACTTTTCAATAAATTCGAATTAGTGAGGTCAATATTACCTACGCCAATGTACTTATAACATTTTTTCTTTTGTAGTTTTCAGTAGATATATTATTATAATTAAAATCGCTAGCTTGTTATAAACATTATAAGTATCAACCTAAGTACCATAACCAGGAAACAAATCGCGGTTTAATGATATGAATTAAACATTGTTTGCTAACACAGTACTGCATAAAATAATGAAACTATTCAGTTCTCCGTGAATCATTAATGGGATTTACGCACTCGTTTATTCTAACTAATGAAATACTGTTTAAATAAACACAACGCTTGAACGATTTAATGAGGCAGCGCAATATTTGAATAATTAGTTGGAACTGCAGTAGTTAAGACCCACCACCACAATGATGGATATTGATTTTATAATTATTTTCATGATATAGACCATTAACAATCTAAAATGATTGTTTCACTTAAACATAAATCACGCCTATTTATCCCCGAAGGGGTAGGCAGAGATGTGATAAGCCTATTGCCACCACGACCACGTAAGTCGCAGTATATTGTTTGTATAAAAGGAACGCTGCTGCCTATTACTCATTGCCGTCTTAACCAAGTGGTGACGGTAGAGCAGAGTATTCTGCTTAGTCGCCTTATATGACACCCGCAGGAGAAATCGGGGGTGGTGATATGCGTATTCTGCTCCGCCGTCACCACATGACAATAGTCCTTCATCATCATCATCATTATTAGCCCTTTAATATCCCCACTGCTGGGGCACGGGCCTTCCCTATGGATGGAGGAATATGGGAAGATTTGGCCATAACCCACCACGCTGGCCCAGTGCGGGTTGGTGGGTAGACAACAGACCTTAATGTACATCACGCCTATATCAGTATAGTAGGCAGAGGTAATCCTTAATATAGGCAGCAGTAAAAATCTTTAAGATAAATTTTATTCCCTTGATTTAAAGTCTTTCTTAGGTACCTGTAATACGACACAATCCACAGCTGTAAATCGAAACCGGAATCAAATATCGAATTGAATCGAATCCGGATGCTGATTCCGTAGTCAACTAAGAAAGAACGGCGGGCACGCCGCTCCGAAAATTCGTCTGTTTCCTGTCATATAATTTTCATGGGCTATTTTCAATGAAGAGCCATAAATTTCGCATTACGGCCGCCGCGCCACCTCGTCGAATGAGGGGACAGTTTAAAAGGGTTGTTAAAATGGTTTTATCACTGGAATTTCCATATTTTTCGGGGCCCCTACTCTTTCCAATTACGTCATTACGATTGAATCCGTCGCCAATCTGGTTGGCCTCTGTCTTGAAGCGGTACGGTACGGCAAGCCGTACCTTATCCATTCACTCAGTTTCAAACAACAGCAAATATCATAGTAGAAAATAAAATTGTGGTCAGAAAAAATCGAAAAAGTTAAAACGTGATAATGCGGGATTCGAACCCGCGTCCTCTGCCATCTGGGCAGATGCCTATATCACTCGGCTAACCAAGATCCAAGTCTAGCCACAATCATTTTCTTGCTAGTTATTTTTCTACCATTATTTTGTATATTGATCAAATTAAAATCAAAAACATAATAACATCGTTATTTCTACTTTCACTTAATACATAAATCCAGAAACTCCCTCAATTATCCTTTTTAGGTGGCTCCTGTTCGAATTTCTTTTAGATTTCCGGCAACGATAAATTTAACCTTTTTTTTTAATAGCATTGCTGCTATCGGGTTATACAATATGATTACAGTTCGAGCTTATTGCAGACGAAACTCGTTTAATTAGCGAAATATGCGAAGTATAACTCGAAAAATAATTATCCTTATTTATTCGTATCTGTGAACAATTAAGTAGTGATTTCGAGTGGTGTATGTAACCTCATAATTATTATTATAGGTACTTACTGCATTGAGAATACTTTATGTTTCGCTAAAAGAATTAACAGCTCCGACAAAAAAGCCTGTTTAAAAAAATTTTAGAAGATAAGACATTTCAATCCTTATTTCTTAAAACTGTACGCCATAGGATTAGACCTCTAAATCATTACAACTATATTAATAATAATTATATGGGACTGAAAATTGTTGACGTAACGTTGGTGTCTTGGTTAGCCGAGCGGTCAGGCGCCTGCCCAGATAGCAGCGGACGCGGGTTCGATTCCCGCATCAAGACCATAATTTTTCAAAATTATTTTTCTAACCTCCAATATCTTTGTAACGTTTGTGCTTAATTCACCTCTGTCTAAATTTTCCCTTCGGGGATAAATGGGTGTGATTGATGTTTGTCCACAAATGATTAGAAATTTAACGAAAAATCTTCTTTTTCGTTTATTGTTCCACGATTTTCTAGTCTTTCTTTATTTGTAATGAGTTTATTATAGTATGGTACTTACGGTTTGAAACCATTGAGTGGTTAACATACACGTTTTTCCCAATGAAAACATTGATGTTTTGATAAAAAATATCTCGTTTTCATTACGATTTTCGATCAGAATAACGATTAAAACAAACCAGTGTTTTTCTCTGTAACAAACACACTTACTCGTATATTGTGCTACGAGAGTATTTTTTAAAAAGGATGCTCGATTGTTTTAACCTGAATTGCTTTTGGCGTACTCAGTGGTTGAAACCCGATGATTTTTTTGTGTTATCTCAATAATACTGTCCCTGGACTGGTGTTAAAATTTGATTTCACAATCGAATAAAGTGGCGTTAATTCCCAACCGTTAATGTGCGATATGGTAGCCGCCGATTATCGGACGTGTCAATTTTTTAACGTCTGTTAATGCTATAACGCCCGATACTATTGGGCGTATCGGATGCAAATACACATAAAAGCATACACAAATCACGCCTATATCGCACTATATACGGCTGCTCTAACCCTGATTGGCATACATACACAGTCACATTTATTCCTGAAGGGGAAGGCAGAGTTAACAAATGAAATGATATACTAAAATAAATAAATAACAATATAATAATAATAATTGTCGTGTGACGGTAGAAACGAATGAATGAATCGCAATAGGCTCACCCCTTATTTATAATCTAAAGCATTGCATATTGACTACTGGAATAATTCGCATCTTTAAATATCTGATGACAAAGAAAAAACCACTGCATTTGAATTTGGTGTGGCGGCTATATCGGACAATTTGAATAACGCCCAGTCAAACATACGCATATTTATCGAGCTAAAAATCCATATATAACACTTCAAACAATCAATAGCAAACCCAGCAGAGCCCAAGAAATCTCAAGTGGATCCAAAATTATCACCGCACCTCCAATAAATTTCGGGAGAAAACAAAATTATTAGGGTTCCTGCCCTACAGGCATTGCTGGCCCGTGAAATGGGAGTGGCTAAATAAAACAAATCCTTCCCTTCAATATTAATGCGGGCACATTTTTTCTAGTCGACTGACCTGTCTAGCCGCATGACCCTGTTTATAATTAACCTGTAGCCTTGTTGGTTCATTATCGGCCTACGAAAAAAATAATTTTTGTTTGAAGATTTTAGTGGTTAGAAAAAGAATTTCGAAAAATTATGATATTTCTACATTGCGAGGGTACCCGTTGGCTTACAACGTGAAGTGTAAAGGTTAGAAGAATTTCGGCAAGTTAATTAGTATCTTGGGTGGCCGAGCGGTCAGGCACCTGCCCGGATAGCAGCGGACGCGGGTTCGATTCCCGCCTCAAGATCATAATTTTTCGAAATTCTTTTTCTAACCACTAAAATCTTTGTACTAATTTTTCTAACATTTATATAATGTTAAAATTAAAATCAAATAATTGTTGTTTGATTTTTGCTGTTGTCCAATTTCGGTAATAATAAAACTGCTGTTAATTTTCAATAACAAACCGGCTGTAAAACCTAGGCCAAAACTTTGAGCAGTATGGATTGAAATGTTGTCAATCATTCATCGGTGTCTCGGCATGGTCCGTTCCGTCTCTTTTCTATACATTCATTCATAACTAGCACCTTATGGGTGTGATGGATGATATGAATCAAAAGGGAGTGGATGGCTTGATGACGTCTGACCGATATGAATCGAAGAGGAAACATACTGCGCCGACCCCAGATAGACTGGGAACAGGGCAGGGAGAAGAAGAAGATTTTTCAATAACAACCATTTAATTGGTGCAATTTACCAAAACAGATTTCACAATTTTTAAGCATTATTATTGATTCAAATATGTCTATGGAAAGTATATTTTCTTGGTCAGTTCTGGGAGTTGCTAAGAAAGCTTAATTAAAGTACAGATTTTATTAAAGACAGCCACGGCATGCATTGTGTTTTTGTTTAAAATTTAAGTGAATAAAACATAACACACAATTTCTATGTGTTCATAAATTAGTAAGAGATGTGCTTTAGAACACAGTTTTTTAATTATCTAAAACTAGAAAACGTTCATAAAACAGCTACTTACTTACTTAGCCTAGACTGCAATAAGGAGCTAAGACTAATTTTTGAATTAAAAGGATACCGGCAAAACAATTCAGCAAAATTGAAAGTGAGCCAAAAATGTCCAAAGATTTATTCACGAAGTTCCTTGTTGGAGAGCTGATAACGTTGATTTACATTGTTTTGTACCGAAACCAAGTCTTTGATTGTTTTATGATAGCATCTCGGAAACTAGTTTAGAAATTTCGCCACTTTTAAATTCTTGACAAGCAAAAAGATTAAAGGCTTTCGATCACTCTGACTTAGCTGTTACTAAGTTTTGAAACATGATAGGTGGCTTTTGTAAATCGTAAGTTAATTTCTAACAACTTGCCCTCTTACCGTCTTATTATAATTCTATGCTTAAGTTTGAAAAGCTAGTAAATCAACGCAGATCCCTTTCGATTACGACATAATTTCTCGAAGTCTTTGTAATGTTTTCTAAAATTAATAATGTTTGAAAAAGAAAGCCGGGTGACGGCAGAGTAGAATACAATTGTCACCACCCCAAATCTCTCATGTGGGTGTCGTACAAGGCGACAGTGATGAGTAATGGGCAGCAGCATTACTCTTATACCACCTAGCAATGTACTGCCGACTTTTTGTGCCCGATAAATGACAATAGGCTCGCAACCTATTACATGGGACTTAACATAATTTGCGAAACGTGGGTGCCAGTTCACTCTGCCTACCCCTTCGGGGTAGGCAGAGAGGCGTCATTTATGTATGAAAAAGAATCAAATACTATCATCCAAATCAAAAAAAGTGTAATGTCAACAAAATTTATTTCAGAGTAATAGTGATTTTAGATATTATAATTGAGACACTTACGCACATTATAGTGGTTTACCAAATGACTCTATTACACTATATAAAAGGTTGTTTGATATTGTAACATTCAAATACAATAAAAACGACAAAAATATTTTTTTGAGATACTGCTTTTTATCTTTTGAGGACTGAATAGTAATTTAGATTAACGGTATTAATAATTCTAATAATGATTCAACATGGAACATTGTCCATTGACGTGGGTAATGGGATACCAATTCTGTAGCTAACTTTGAAGTGAATTAATTTGCGACTGTTGTGAATAATTGAACGTTACTTGGTTATTGCATAATTGATACTATTTCTGACTAGTCCCCGTGCGGAGACATTGTTGGCTAGGATCAACTACAAAAATTCATTCAATAAAACATCTCAAGCTTGACAACACCGGAAACGGAAAAGTCGAGACAAATCCGCAAAAGTCCTAAATCAAAACGTATTTGTGAAAATAACCCTTATTACTGCAGCATAAGCGCCACGGCGAGCGCACCGTTCCAGTTCTGTTTTGCACAATAAATCCTGGGATTACAAAAATATCGGCAACCGTTTTGTCCGTTGAAAAGTGGACCTTGTACTCTGGTGTTAGTGTAGCGGTAGCGGCAAACGATACGGATATTGGTGTTTCCAACCCGTATCGCTTCAACTGGGGCCGCGTCTTGTCCGTTTTACGTTATCGCTGAGTTTCAAAAAAATCTGATAATATTTCTATGGGCGCTGCTAGTTTCTGGACCCTTTTCAGTGCGTATTCAGAAGTAATTTGAGAATATTGGTATGCGGTTGCCTTTTACTATTTCGAGTATTTTCATATTGCGAGAAGGTTTCGATGACGAGTAAAGCTTTTGAGATTAGGGAGGGAAAACGGCCCTTTACTCCATTCGCAACAGTTAGGATTTTATTATAATACAGCCGATAGAATGGACGCAGCATTTTAAGTGACCTACGGTTATGATCATTAAGATCCCAACTTTTCAACCTATGTTATGGTATATTGGTCACTATTATTATGTTAATAGGCAATTTTGTACTAGGTCATATTATATAAATACCTCGATGGTGTAATGAGTGTTTGCCTTCTATAACGTAAGCCAAGCAATGTTCCTATTGGCTGGTCATTGGATTGGTGACTAACAATTTTTCATAATCGGACTCGTGTGAGAAGGCGAGTCAAGTCAGCTGCATTCTTAGGCATTATTTATCGAACTTTTTCCAACCACAATTACCTTCGTACTACTTTTTAATGTTTAAATTAAAATAAAAAATAACATTATTTTATATTATTTTAACATCAAATTATGCTATTTTAATTTACCTGAAAAATACGTCCAACTCATTGGAAACTCAAAAGCTTCAATTTGGAATGTAAAGTATAAGAAAACATTTATTACTCTCCGTAACCCCGAGTTAGTTAACTGGGGCTCTGTCGTCTAAAATAATATTATTACCATCCAAAATTTTGTGACCTATGCGCGGGTTCACAATACCAAGGAGAATTTTTGTACCTTTCATGCGGAAGATAAAGCGACCATAAATTAATAGTCATTGTTGAACAATGTTTCCGCTGAAACCGCCATTAAATTATGGCCCGAAAATAAATCGCGATGGCAACTTAAAATTTTTATCACTCCATATATCACTCCAAACACTTTATTGTGGCGCGGTGCTGTTTGGAAATAGCACCCTTAAATATTCTTCGTTTCGTAATATTTCGCCAGAAGGGCTGAACTTACACATCCGTTTTTATTAGAAAATCCGGCCCGTCAAACCGTTTTGCGTACCTGAAACAAAAAAAACGGATTTTAAATAAGCTATTATTTTTAAACTCTTTTTTATTATTAGCGTTAATAATACGAAAACAAATATTTATTTTTAAGGTTATTTTTATTTGAAAATTTTTATAAATGTTAGAAAATTATTACAAAAAATAGGTAAAAAAATGTTGAAAAAATTATAGTTACGAAACAATACTGATTTTTTTTCAACTTTTTTTAACCCGTTTTTCTGATTACGAAAAATAAGCTGACATTTATAATTCATTTGTACTTCAGAAGGCACGTTATATTGATCCTTGACGCATCTGCAGTTAGTAATACGAAGGTCTATGCGCCAGCAGGCTTGGGGCGTCAGTGAATGGCAAATAATACCTATAGAATAACGATAAGCAGATAAGAGGTTATCAATTTATTTTTATTTTTTTTATTTTTTCTAATACTTCTATAATTTATAACTGTGAAAATTTGCTGATTTATGAATAAATTTTGTTTGTAAAAGTGTAATAATAATTGACGTTTCCAAAAGAATAAATAAATAAAAAAAATTTTTGAAAGTTCATTCTATATTTGTAAACTTCTATTTAATTTAAACTTGATCAAATACTAACTACTCCGGTAACGGAGAGGCGCTAACTGACGACATTGGCTCGGATTTATCAGTCGGCTGCAGGCGTTCTGGCGAGCTGGTTGACGGAAGATTTTGTCATTAAACCGATGAGCAGTCGGATTGGAATGAGCCCGTGTGACTGAGAGCTTAGGATTTGATGGAACAGTTACCGTAAACTAGGATCTCCTAGCATTTGAATGGAACGTTTCGGATCAATTTCAATCAGTGAGATTATTAGATTCTAAGTAGAGACGTGTATTCTACAATCACAAGCTTTATTGGCATATACAACGCGTGAAATTATGTCTTATCAGCGAAACTATAAAAATATTCTACCGGCATTATCCAGGTAGGAAACAGGGCTCTTGTGTTTCCTCTTAATAAACATATTTTAGATGTTAATAGTTAAATAATTTCTAAGGCCATTGATAATATTATAATTAAATACAATTAATTAACTAGGTATAATATGTCGTCGAATACAACAAGCGTTAATCCAATAAGCATTAATAGTTCATGCATAGGACCTGCTTTGATGTTGAAGCATGTTGTAATATTCTCTTAAGTGGTCTTGTTTCAGTACGTATAAATGGATATAGAAGCACTATTCTATTCAGCGTTCCAAGTGAAAAGTTACCGTAGTGAAGGGAAACGTGAGGTCTTTGAATGTTGACATTATTAATGATTTATTTGGAACAGAAATCTTGTATCGAGAGCTCATCTTAAAACACAAGATGGAGTCTTTATAAAATAACAGGATCATGATAAACATTCCAATAATTATTATAAAGTAAATGTATAAAGGTGCCTTCTTCTTCTTCCTGCCCGTATTATGTAATAAAATATTATGTCATAAGATAATTTCATTTGCTTTGGTCTACCCATCTCTCTCATTCATTCAGTCGAGAGACGCCCACTGTTGGGCATAGGCCTCCCCCAAGGATCTCCAAACCGGTCGGTCCTGCGCTGCCCGCATCCAACGGCTTCCCGCGACCTTCACCAAATCGTCGGTCCACCTTCCAACGCTGCGTCTCCCGGTGCGTGGCCGCCATTCGAGGACCTTTCCGCCCCAACGGCCGTCAGTCCTCCTCGCAATGTGCCCTGCCCACTGCCACTTAAGGTCCGCAATTCTTCGGGCTATCCATCCCATCTCTCTCACTCCTTGAGAATAATAACAAAGCGTGGGAGTGACGGGTGGACAAAAGCAACTGAATTCGGCTTACATTATACGGGGTAGGCGCAGTATGTTTCCTATTCCATTCGTATCGGTCAGATGTCATCAAGCCCTCCATCATCCCTTTTAATTTATATCATGGCTAGCACCTTTACGACGTGATCATCGGAAAGGTGCTAGTAATGAAGGAATGTATTAAAAAGAGACTACACAGGACTTTAGCCACAATCAGACACGTAAATTTATAAGATGGTTCAGCTGGAATTTATTTGACCAATAGCTGGACACCTCGGGAGGTCCAAAGGTGTCGAGGTTGACCTTGAAAGAGGTGGAGAGAAGATCTGGAGGCATACTGCAATAAAATCATGGACGGAGTTGACTCGGCATCGCTCAAGATGGAGGGTTGCGGGGGAGGCCTTTGCCCAGCAAAGGGATCTATCTGGCTGGTAAAATAAAAAAATAGATCGCTCCACAAATACCACTTCCTCAGCGGCACCGTCAATCAGTCAAAGTTGTACTCATTAACACGGTGGCGTATTCGCAACTTCCCCCAAATCACCCGAGTTTCCAACAACACCAATTAAAGAACGGCTAACTAATCGGTCTGCGCAAAAAAAAAGCCTTAAACAACAATAGTGTATAGGCAATGCGCGGGAACACTTGAGCTCTGTTAATTGAAAAACTTTTTTCTGCAAAAGCAAAAAAAGGGAAAGTTTAATTTCATTAACGCTAAACTGCCTCGTGTTGCTTTGTGTTTCTGTTACTGCTGAGATAAAGGAGCCGATTGGTGTGGAGGGTGGGACGTTAAATAGATTACGCGTAGAAGGGTCGCCAGCAGAGACCCTTGCTAGTTTCAGGAGTCGCCCGGAGAAAATCCTCCACTGAATAAAAAGTTGATACTGTTACACTGGCAGAGCAATTTGATACTTTATCTGTATCTGTAACATTTTGTTTTGAGCAATATTCGCGGTATACTAAAGAGTCGAGGTATACTAAGTTTATTAGTAATACCCAAAGAGGGTTGGTGTCAGGCAGGCGGCTGGCTGTAAAACGCTAAAACCTAAACCTCGAGCTGTATGCATTGCAATATTAGCACCCGGTCCGTTGTATCTCTTTTCTATCATACATTAATTCATCACTAGCACCTTTGAGGTGTGATGGATGTTATGAATCAAAAGAGAGTGGGTGACTTGATGACGCCTGACCGATAGGAATTGAAGAGAAAACATACTGTGCCGATCCCAGATAGACAAGGCAAGGCAGGAAGGAGAAGATATTCATTGGTCAAACAAACTTTCACAACTTTTAATTACTAAACTGTTTATGACAAAATATTTGTTTGTATACAAGAGTTTGTTTAAAAGAGTGCCTGTCTAATATAAACTTTAAGTGTATTGTCTACTTTTATCCTTATTTTCTAGGCCTTCATAATTATAACTCTAGAAGTCTAGACCTTTATTGATTTATCTAAATGCAGAATAACAAACATTCAATATTTCGAATTTCGATCTAATGATTGTGTAAATTATCACCGATCCACTTCGAAACTAGTTCATTATACAAAAGCACTATCTGTATAAAAATAAACACGCGATATCTCTTCCGCATCTAAATCTGTTAATGGATTAGTTTAATTGAAGTGGTTGATATCGTCCTTCAAGGAATCCTATTTGCTATTGAACAAGTTGTAGTAAGTAATGACCCTTCGATACTAATATTATAAAGCTGAAGAGTTTGTTTGTGTGGTTGGTTGGTTGGTTAAACGCACTTATCTCAGAAACTACTGGTTCATACATACATACATAAAACACGCCTATATCCCCGAAGGGGTAGGCAGAGGTGAACTAGCACCCACGTTCCGCCAATTATGTTAGGTCCCATGTAATAGGTGGCGAGCCCATTGCCATTTATCGGGCGCAAACACAACTACTGGTTCAAATTGATTTTTTTTGTGTTAGATAGTCCTTTTATTGAGGAAGGCTATATGCTATATAACAACCGACATTAATGCAAGCCGCGGGTGACTACTAGTTGAGAATAAAAGTTCAAAGAAAATGCAATCTTGATGCAGAAACTCTAATTTATTTATACCTAATAATTTGACTTCTTTGAAATATTTTGTGATTCTCCTACGTAGTCCCGCTTTTTGCAAGATGTTAATAATGTTTATGTTACAAAGATTTTGGTGGTTAGAAAAAGAATTTCGAAAATTATGATCTTGAGGCGGGAATTGAACCCGCGTCCGCTGCTATCCGGGCTATGTTCGAAATTTATTTCTACATTGCGAGGGTACCCGTTGGCTTACAGCGTGAAGTGTTAAGGTTAGAAGAATTTCGGCAAGTTAATTAGTGTCTTGGGTGGCCGAGCGGTCAGGCACCTGCCCGGATAGCAGCGGACGCGGGTTCGATTCCCGCCTCAAGATCATAATTTTCGAAATTCTTTTTTTAACCACCAAAATATTTGTACTATTTTTTTCTCACATTTATATAATGTTAAAATTAAAATCAAATGTTATTGTTATTTATTACTGTGTACCGTGTGGATGTTACGGATAAAAGGAAGACCGAAGAAGTGATGGATGAATTGTGTGAAATGCGAATGAGGGAGAGAGTCCCATCTAACTGAGCAGAGTGGAATAAGAAAACATGTTGAAAAGTTTACTGTGTACGTACCGTGTGGTGACGGCAGAGTAGAATACAATTGTCACCACCCCAAATCTCCCGTGGGTGTCGTACAAGGCGACTAAGGATAAATCAATGATGAGGAACGGGCAGCAGCGTTCCTCTTATACCACCTAGCGATAGCAGTGTACTGCGACTTTTGTGCCCGATAAATGGCAATAGGCTCGCCACCTATTACATGGGACCTAACGTAATTGGCGAAACGTGGGTGCTAGTTTCATCTCTGCCTACCCCTTCGGGGATATAGGCGTGATATATGTATGTATGTATGTACCAAATGTCTCCCACAGGTATCAACTAAGGTTAAAACCATGATGACAAATAGGTAGCAGCGTTCCTCTTACCGCGTTCCTCTTATACTACCTAGCAATATACTGCGAATTACCTGCCCGATGGATAGCAATTATAGGCTCGTCAAGTCCCATAAAATAGGTGATTTTATGGGACTTGAATAAAGTGTTGCCCCTGTGGGAAAAATAGGTGCGATCCTTATAGGTATGTATTTTGTAAATGAACAAATTTCGTTTTATCTTTTTTTTAATTTAATTTTTTATAATTTTTACACTCACACCTGTCATCTAGCCCAAAGTAAGTAGCCTAAGCACTTGTGTTATGTATACTACATGACGGACATATTTTTAATATAAATATGTATATAAATGTTGAAAATATACTATATAAACATATACGCAAACACGACTCGGAAACAAACATTTGTGGTCATCACAAAGTTTGCCCCTACCAGGATTCGAACCCGGGACCTCTTGGCCAATACCCAGCAATCTGAGCATTCGACCAAGGCAGCCGTTTTATCTGTAAATAAGTAAAAATCTGCCAACAAAGGCACTCCGATTCTGCTCAAACACATAAATAACGCAATCTGCTAAATCTGCAGAAATCCAAAAACGAAACAACTTCGACTCAATACGTACCGGAAACATAATTTACATATTAATTTCCAATACGGTATTCCGTTATAAACAATGTCGGCCGTATATCATTTATTTAAGCTTAAACCGATAAAAAGGTTATTTATTAAAATACGCATTCCGATAGCAGAGTAGAATACAAATTTCGCTACCCACCATCTCACTCGCGGGTGTCATACAAGGCGACTAAGGGTAAAGACAGCAATGAGTAATAGGCAGCAGTGTTCCTCTTGTCCTCCCTTGGACACACAGTTTTTCGATGTCTAACGTCTAAACGATTCATAATAATAATCTTTATTTGCGTAAGAACATGGAATAACGATGTTACAATCAAATAGGTATAATGTGCACATGTCATAGGTGTATTGTAATCATTGTGCGCCTCTAGCCAAGTGGCCAATCTATCGAATCCTTCTTCTTCTCCCTGCCCTGTTCCCAGTCTATCTGGGGTCGGCGCAGTATGTTTCCTCTTCCATTCATATCGGTCAGACGTCATCAAGCCATCCACTCCCTTTTGATTCACATCATCCATCACACCGTAAAGGTGCTTGTGTGAATGAATGCATAGAAAAGAGACGGAACGGACCATGTCGATAGATCGATGAATGGAGAGAGTGATTGGAATGACAACATTCCAATCCATACTGTTCAAAGTTTTGACTTAGGTTTTACAGCCGGCCGCCTGCCTGACACCAACCCTCTTTGGGTAAGCCAATTCGTCAGTTTCTTACCTTTTATATTCTTTGCATTCGGCCAATCTATCGAATGCATAGAATAAAAAAGGGATGAAAAATATTATTACGTAGGTTTCATACTTTTGTTGTCAATGCGTTTGAATAGATAACCCACTTAGTTAGGCCAGAATAAACGAATTTTGACTTTGACTTGGCATTATAATACTGGGAATTGAGTGCCGTATGGATGGTAACAGATTCGCCAACTAATACATGGGACCTAGCGTAATTGACGAAACGTGGGTGTTATTACACATCTGCCTACACCTTCGGGTAAGAAAGGCTGTGATTTATGTTCGTATTTCGATACAACTGAAACGCTTTAGCTACAAATCTACGGGCAGAGACTGTGAGAAGTTGCAATGTATATTCGCGATTTTTTACAATTTCAGACAGGTTGGCCTGATTTGTAGCCGCTGGTATTCGCATAAATCTTCCTTTTCGACTTTTTTTCTCGTCTTTGTCTGTGGTCTATGTCACCGGAGACTATCCTGGAACGGAGACAGGCGGACGTCATTCTTCTTTTATGTTTACACGGTCAACTATTCGATTTTCATTTTAACATTATATAAATGTTAGAAAACTTAGTACAAAGATTTTGGTGGTTAGAAAAAGACACTGTCAAAGTCAGTGTCTTGGGTGGCCGAGCGGTCATGCACCTGCCCGGATAGCAGCGGACGCGGGTTCGATTCCCGCCTCAAGATCATAATTTTTGGAAATTATTTTTCTAACCACCAAAATCTTTTTACACAGTCAGCTTTGGAGCCCGATAGCGCAGTAGGCCCGCGATTGAATAAGCTAAGCAATGTTCGCTAATGTTGGTCATTGAATGGGTGGTCAATTTACTATTACCAGTTCGTCTTTGCTTTTGACGCTATGTTAAGCCGTTGGTCCCGGCTGGATCTGCTTTCGTTGTTACCCGCCAATCCGCAATGGGATGGCTTGGTGGGATAAGGCCTATTCTGCCTATATTCCTCCATCAATAGGGAGGTGCCGTGTGGTGACGGCAGAGCAGAATACTATTGTCACCACCCCATCTCCCCCGTGGGTGTCGTACAAGGTGACTAAGGATAAATCAATGATGAGGAATCGGCAGCAGCGTTCCTCTAATACTACCTAGCAATAGCAATGTACTGCGACTTTTGTGCCCGATATATGGCAATGGGCTCGCCACCTATATATACCTATACCACATGGGAACTAACATAATTGGCGAAACTTGGGTGCTAGTTCACCTCTGCCTGCCCCTTCGGGAATATGGGCGTGATTTATGTATGTATGCATAGGCGGGCCTGTGCCCCAGCTGTGGGGACATTAAGAAGGCTGGTGATCATTCAATCATCATCAGATGGTGACACATCGATAGTAGTTTATTTGTGACTTAAGACAAAATTATAAAAAAAAATGCCGTGTGGTGACGGCAGGGTAGAATACAATTGTCACCACCCCAGATCTTTCCCGTGGGTGTCGTACAAGGCGACTAAGGATAAATCAGTGATGAGGAATTGCCCATTCCTCATCACTGATTTATCCTTAGTCGCCTTGTGCAGCGTTCCTCTTATACCACCTAGCAAAGTATTGCAACTTTTGTGCCCGATAAATGGCAATAGGCTCGCCACCTATTTAATGGGATAACCTAATTGTCTAATCCTAACATAATTGGCGAAACGTGGGTCCTTGTTCACCTCTGCCTACCCCTTCGGGGTTAGTTTAAAAAAATACCAGGGCGCTGTATTGCTAAAAAAACTTTAGTAGCGACTACTATTTGTTCCAAACATTTTTTTTCGACAATTCGACGTTCGGAAGAGAATTTTTTCTGTCACTTGAACGGCATACCAGCCGTCTTTCCTCCGAACAGCTCAGGTTTATTATTAAAAAGTTATTAGAGGTCCAGGATTCTCTAAAGGCAACTGGGGCATTGCTTTGTTTCGGTACCGAGTCGAACAAAGGAAACTGCGTTTCGTTCTTTGAGGCTAGCATACAGGTCACAAAGATTGAACTAGCAAGTCGCTTTGACTTCATTTCAGAGGTGTAGCCACAGAGCGCTTAGGAACAAGTCTACCTTTGGTGCGACTTGTAAATTGAACCTTCGTGTACTGAGGATTGAGTCCTAATTTAATTATGACATCAGTAGTGCATACACAGACCGATGAACGGAGAGAGTGATTGGAATGACGATATTCCAATCCATCAATGTCTCAATGGATGTGAGTAAAAGTGACACAGCTGATAATTATATGTAAAACAACAGCTAATTGAACAAGGAAGCACTCGAAATTACCCTTGTTTGTAAATAACTACATTACATTCCTCTCGCGTTAAAAGACAAAACACACACGCCAAAACGAACTCCGCAATTGACAAAATATCATTACCGAGTTTTTATTGCGATAATATCCGTAAACGGCACAATTGTGGCCTCCAAAATAAATATTTAATTCCGTATATTGCCACAGTAAAAATAATCCTGCAAAATGTTTCGCTTTTGTTTTTAATTGTTCGCGTTCAGGGAACGCTGAGTGCACATTACTAGTCACCCGCAAGTAAGCGTTTATGAAGGTAAGTACGGTCAACGGACAAGCCAAAGCTCCTAAATTTCTTCAACCAAATGTCAACCTTAACACGTTTATAGCAAAGCACAAAGTCGACTGAGAAAATTTCTCATTATGTTGTAGCCTGACTTGCCGTTGATTGTACGTTCTTTTGTTTTGTTTTCTCACAAGAGCAAAGAGATCAACTGTCCATGAAGGATACTTTCTAAAATTAAAGAGTGGCAGTAATTATTAAAGTTAAAAATTTAACCGACACATCAATATAGTTCTGTCCTTACCTATTTGAATTTCTATAAGTTGAAATGAAAATATATAAAAATATTTCGTAAATCTTTTAAAAACTCTTTCCCCTATGTCTATATGGCAGTTTATCTTTTATTACGTGCTGAAATTATGAAAACAAAAATCAAGAAAAAATGCTTCGTATATTTTTAAACTACTAACAAAGACACAATACTAGAAATTATATTATTTTTACATTAATTTCATCTCTTCAAATAACAAATAGAAGCTTCACATTGGAGTCATTAATGTATAGAGCTTTTGCGAATTCTATGAGAACCCTTTCGTTTGTTAATTTTAATGACAATGCGCCGGAAACAAGCAGGTGATAAAAATACAAAAAAAATCTGGGAACTTTATTGAGCTAGTGGTTTTCTTTGTATTGTTTGTGGAAAACATAATTCAGAGGCATTTTTGACAGAAAACTCCGTTTTTTTTATGGTACGACAGGTATGTCGTGTCTTCACTCCCGACTCTTAACTTTAACCCTCAATTCAAATGCGTCTTCATAGATTTGGCAGAGCGTGAATAAAATAATACATATTTGCTTAAATAATCAACTTATACCTATACCTTAACACAGTACTGAGTTTATTTTAATTTGATTTGCATAAGTGTAATATTTCTTTTTAAAGTTTTCTTGGTTAACACGAGTGTATTAATGCGAGAGAGAAAGGCTAGTAAGGGAGTTTACTACTGCCTTTGCTTACTGCTTCTTAAATACAAGGGAGATAGAACACAAAATTCCATACCTACAACAGTATAAGTACGAATGAATTACATGCCTCGGTAAAGTAGGACAAAAGAGTTGAATTGTCTTAAAATGAATATCGATGCATGACAAAATTTAGTGCAGAATAAACCCGCAAAAGTAAAGGCACTGTCCTAAGTTAGAACTCTTCCTGCCTTTATCTGAACAATGTTGTATTCTGGAGATATTATTTGCTACGCGTAGCACATGAAGCGTTCGTAGTCACTGGAACGCGTATGTGGCGCAAGGAGAGTGCTACGCAATATTGAATAGTTGTCAGTGTATTAAAGAATGTATTTCACATGAAGACAATGCTGAGATAAAGTTGTTCACATGGAGTTTTGGCATCATTGATAACAAATCCATGATGCCAAAACGGCTTCTGCGATGGATTTATGTCATAACTTAATAGAATTCAGCGGGGTTATTATGTAAGCCTCTTTCAATCGCTTTCGTCTACCTGTCACTCTCACTCATTGAGAATAATCGCAGTGTGAGAGTGACAGGTAGACAAAAGCGATTGAAAGAGTAATTGAAAAGTAAATAATCGGGGTTCAGGTTACACACCTCAGTTCAGGTTTTATTTTTGTTACCAGTTGAGTAAGTGCGCATAGGCCATTATATCATGCACCATACAGGTGAGTCACGGTTTGCTAGTGTTTGACTTCAAATGATAAATGACCTAAAGCATATATCTCATACATACATATTTCACGCCTATAACCCCGAAGGGGTAGGCAGATGTGAACTAGCACCCACGTTTCGCATATTATGTTAAGTCCCATGTAATAGGTGGCGAGCCTATTGCCATTTATCGGGCACAAGAAGTCGCAGTAGGTACATAGCTAGATGGTATAAAAGGAACGCTGCTGCCTATTCCTCATCACTGATTTATCCTTAGTCGCCTTGTACGACACCCACAGGAGAGATTTGGGGAGGTGAAAATTGTATTCTACTCTGCCGTCACCATACGGCACATATTCCAGTAGATTTCCAGATATCATAATATATTCCTGCTGCCTCCACGTCTAAGAACTGACCAATCAATATGCTGTCGTTGATCCGAAGGGATAAAATTAGACTTAAACAATTTCCGCTGCACTTGAGAACGAATCTCCTTTAATTACAAGACGTCCGAATCGTATTTCAAAACATTCGGAGATTTAGGACATCAGTTATAAATAGTTCTTTGATATCAATGGATCTGTTTATTATCGTTTATAAGGGAAAGTATACACGTGGCCACGCACATTGAACGCGCTCCATTCTTGCATAGGGATGGATGGAAAGGACCTTCATGTGCCCAGCAGTGGGGACATTAAAAAGGCTAGTGATGAGATGTGATGTCTCGCATAGATTCATTATTCATGTTCGGAAGAAAATTCGAATGCATATATTTTGCTAACCACTTGTGAACTAAGCTCCTACACGAATCGCACTGTCCATGCGCGTGCGTTAATGTAAACCCAGCTTTAGACAACGAGCAATGTACATGATTATAGGAGTCAATCTAGGAATAGATTCAATCAACTTGTTGTTATAGTTTCGTATTCGTTGGCTGTTGATATGGATACACCTAAATTATATGGGTACGCTTATTTGAACCATTCAATATCAAAGATCTTTTCCTTCGGCAGCTACTTATGATGTCATCATTAATTAGTTAATTGAAACAATAACCAATATATGCCGTGTGGTGACGGCAGATACAATTGTCACCACCCCAAATCTCTCCCGTGAGTGTCGTACAAGGCGACTAAGGATAAATCAGTGATGAGGAATGGGCAGCAGTGTTCCTCTTATACCTATCACCTAGCGAAGTACTGCGACTTTTGTGTCCGATAAATGGCAATAGGCTCGCCACATATTACATGGGACCTAGCATAATTGGCGAAGCGTGGGTGCTAGTTCACCTCTGCCTACCCCTTCGGGGATATAGGCGTGAATTATGTATGTATGTATAACCTATATATTTATTACAATACGATGCTTTTTTTCGCAATAGAAAAAAAATAGTAAATTCATTTAATACATTTAATGCGCAAATAAATTTGTGGTTAGGAAAAGTTAGAAAAATTACTTAAAGGCTTGATGCGGGAACCCGCGGCCTCTGCCAGATGCCTATACTACTCAGGCATCCGGCAGATGCCTATACTACTCAGCCAACCAAGACGCCAATCAAAAGAAAGGCAACCAGATGTCATAAAAATTCCGTACAGGGCCCGTAGCCAAGTGGCAATCGTTTCATAACGATAACGTGTCGGAGTTCGTCACAATCGACCATATTATTACTTTAGTATCTACAGCGTCTTAGCTTGCGCTACCAACATAACTAGGAACTTACGAAGACGATTTTGGTCACGTGATTTCACGACGACTTACGTCAAATCTCATACATTTTGCTTTATCGAACTTCGTTATCTTTGTCGGTATGTTACTGTGTCTAGGCCCCCAGACCTACTTAAAGGAATAGATAAAATTAAATGTATTATTACTATACACAAAAATACGCTAAAACGCGCATTTTCTAACGGAACGGTTCTGAAAACGCCAAGATCAATGTTGCATTAATCCTTGCTTACTCACAAAATACGGAGATGGGGATTAATTAACAATTCAGCGCCATTCTGTTTCTAATCGAGGGAACAATAGCTTCGCTTTTTCAATAGAATTTCAACGTCTGTTAATCTGATTGTCATTTCTAAAATTGGATAATAATAACTCAGTGTTATAACGATGATTAAATAAATACATAATATACATTTAAACGTGGGAGTTAATTTACCACTGCCTATCCCCTCCGGGGATATAGGTGTGGTTTATGTATGTATACATAGGTACATTTTATGTTTTTATACAGCAGGTATTAAAAACAAGTTTAGCATAAAGGAACAAATTTTAAAATCATTAATAAAAACATTTTCTCTTTTTTTGCCGATTATAATAATTTAAGCTTCATTGGTAAAACATTAGAATTTCTTTTCCATTCTCCAGTTTGCTTGCAGCCTGGTCTAGTATAATAAATCTCTAGTGAGTATTGTTTTGACATTAATTCACCTATTGTGCCCACTGCTGCGGCATAGGTCTACACTATGAATAGAAGATTTGAAAGAGTAGTGTGAATGATGGGCCAACCACCACGCGAATTCTGTGTTGTCGATGAGCGTTAACGACTGCAAACTTAGTTGTGATACGACTAATCGTCCCTTTCCAAGCACGTAGGTGCCCACACTGAAATATTTTAGGCAAATATATAAAAAGAGCAACATTATTTAGTTTTAACAGCCGAAGGCAATCGCCAATATCCAATCATGATCTTATTTTTTTTTGATCCAAATATTTGTATAAGTTACTATGTCGGGCAATTTTTTCCCTAACATACACATAGAATTAAGACCATAATACGGTACAATTTCTTAATAATTCTTAATCCAATCTTCACCCAGACACACGAATAAGAAATGTAAACCGTCTTCGATAGTATCCCGGAAAAGAATCTATATCACCGTGACGTGTCACACAAATTATCCCGAAGCATGTTCATCCTTAAATATTTAAATCGCTGGTGCGAATTGAAGAATAGTGTTGTGAAAGTCGATCATCGATATATCGCATCGTCTTAAGCGCATAAATTAATATTTGATTAGAAGCAATAAAATTTTAATCGGTGCCTTAATCACATAAGGTCAATTTTCAAAATCTTTACTACCACACTTTAAACTTAACCAACAACTACGAAATCATTTACTTTTCATTGCTTCGTTTAAATCACTCTGTATTTATGAGTTTTATGAGTCATGAATGTTTTGTATCTAACTATAGGAAATCAAAGTTTGAATTTCCCCATGTGGTGACGGCAGAGTAGAATACAATTGTCACCACCCCAAATCTCTCCCGTGGGTGTCGTAAGTCTCCTCTCTCTCTAAATCCTCTTATACCATCTAGCTATGTACCTACTGCGACTTTTGTGCCCGATAAATGGCAATAGGCTCGCCACCTATTACATGGGACCTAACATAACTAGCGAAACGTGGGTGCTAGTTCACCTAGGCCTACCCCTTCGGGGATATAGGCGTGAATTATGTATGTATGTATGTATCATCACAGAATCATCATCACTGATTGTGTGAAATAGGCTAGGAAAGCTGGAGAATTTTATTTACCCATCTAATAACTGCCTTGACCAAATTAAGAAATTCAAATGATGTAGTTTGCAGTCTCAGTAACTATTGCCACATATTTACTACTGAACATTCAGTTTGGCTCTTTAAGGGTTCCTTTGTGCGGCACAAATCCTTCCCGTGGATGCTTGTTAGAAAGAATGAGTCATAACTGAATACACCGAGTCCAGTGCAGGTTGGTAGATATTAATTACCTAAGGTTAATTACCTTTACTTTAAACAGGAACCTAACCCAATGTTCATCACGTAACACTACTTTTTTTCACTGAATCCAGTTCTTCGCACATGCTCTCTTGTTTCCCTTATACGTGGACACGCCGCACCAAGATTTATCGATAAACAATCGATACTCCGCCACACACCACTACAGTGGGCTGAATAACTGAAATTTTATTCATAGAGCTGGGGATTATTCGAAAGCAATTTTCGTTGTTACCATAAATTAGCAGTCCGTTGCCGTCGCGTTGCCGAGTCGTGACCGAGTCACTTCATTACAGAGCGCGTTCGGTTCCTTTGCAGTTTTTTTTTTCTCGCCGGACACGTGACAGAAATATTTGCAGGCATCCCACTGCCAACTTGTACAGTTTAAAATTTTCATAAATGCAAGCGTAACGCAACACACGAAATTTCCTTGTTGGAATTGGTTGAGGGTAGAGCAGAATCGTGCATGTGGTTACTCCCATCTCTCCCGTGGGTGTCGTACATGGCGACTTAAGGTTAAGACAGCATTGAGTAATGGGCAGTAGCGTTCTTCTTATGCCTTGACTTATGATTTGACTCCATTGTTATCGTCAGGTGTCGCACTTTTAGCTGTCCAACCATTTCTCAGTACTTTCATTTGCGTAGCGCTACGACGTAGCCGCCACAGAACAATAGAAGAAAAATTGTAATATATAATATCATCATTTTTATAAAATAAAAATACACTTTATTTCCGGAGCCTCTCAAAACGGCAATGATTTTTAATACTCTTACTTATTTAACCAGCTTACAGCCGACTCCTAGAACTCTGAAACATTTTCTTCGACGCACAAAGAAAACGGTTTTATATGTCTTTCGAATACTTTATAACCCGCTTTTAAGATCAAAGGGTATTTTTGGAATGTGTGGTGCGCGGAGATAAGTCGCGGGGCGGGCGGCCTTGTCGCAGGCAATAACTTTGTCAGGTCGACATAAATACTTTTATTGTGAAATATGTAATAAGGTGGATTCTTCCGTAGCATCGACTCTTGGGTGAAGTGGTATCCCATTGGAAATACGCGGCCAATGTACTCGGGCTTTGAGTTCGTGGTACACCGAACGGATTTACGAGGAAAATGGGCCCTGCCTCCGAAGTAAACCGAACGGATTTAATAGGGAAAATACCTGGTGACGGCAGAGGAGAATCCAGTTGTCACCATCCCAAATCTCTTCCACGGGTGTCCTACATACATATTAGTCGCCAAATGACAATTGTATTCTGCTCTGCCGCCACCACACGGCCAGTAATCTCCTCCTTTCCTTTATTCATAATAATTGTAAAATATACCTACATAATCTTATTCGCCTTTAGTTTTTGAGCAATGTCACACTAAGCTTAAGATAGCTGTATCACCTTTAAATTGTGATGGCAATAGGCTCGTCAGCTTAGTACATGGGACCTAACATAATTGGCGAAACGTGGGTCACGTTACCTCTGCCTATCCCTTTCGGCATAAATATGAATAGTATGTAAATTATAAATGTAAAATGAAAGTTGTTGCATATTCGCTACCGATTTTCGCAGTTTTACATATTATTTTAAACTATGTAAATTCCTTTTCCCCTACGGCATAATAATATGTTGGAGTGTTGGAAAAATGTTTAAGCTGAAATTCACGGCTAGTTATACCGCAATTTACAGAGAGCAACTTAAAAAAAAGTAACGGAATATGTAATATTTTGTGTGGCGCGAAACCTGTTTATATTTATCCCGTTCACACACAGTCATATACAAGTACATTAACCGAGCCGCTTTCCAGCTCGAATTGTACAAAACCTATTCTTTATTTTTATAAAATGTTAACAATAGTTATTTGTTATACGTGAGTGCAAAGTTGCTTTTTAACCGCGTGCTCAATTTTGATGACCGAGCTAGCGAGGGAATGAAAAGAGCACACGGTGAAAAATCTTTGCACTCAAGTGCAACACGTAACTTTTCATCCCCCCTCAGTGAGGAAATGGCAAAACGCAAAAAAAAATACAATCACATTATTAAAAGTTTCAGTCAATTCTATTTACACCCTGACACCATGTTGAGAATTTTGAAGTAGTTTTCACCACCTCATCAGTCGCCATCATGAACTCTGGTATCATTCAATTCGCGCCAAGCACTACCTAGATGCGATAAAATGTGTGACACCCATATTTTAATGTAAAATTAATTTCATACATTCATTTCACTCAGTCATTTATTCATATTAATATGAAATAAATATACTAAAGACATGGCTGTATGGGCTAGACCCTTTGCCTTCCCTAAAAAAACAGGGAGAATTAAAAACAAATAAAAAAAAATTGTTTTGTATTCACTAACATAATGCACTTGCACGCGATGTTCTAAATTAAAATTTACTTTTTCCTCTAGAGGATAAAAACGGCTTTTGCACTCAGATATCGAAGAGCAAAAACGCTTTTTCAGGGCAGATAGATCAGGGCCTATACCACTTTGGCCAAGTGGTATAGGCCCTGATTTATCGGCCCTGATTTATCGGCACTTTGGCCAAGTGGTATAGGCCCTGATTTATCGGCCCTGATTGCAGGGGAAGCGGGTTCGTTTCCGCATCAACACTATAATTTTTCGAACCTTTTCTAACCACAATATTCTTTATACTAATTTTTCTGACATTTTTAAAATGTTTAAATTAAAGTCAAAATAGATACATAAATCATGCCTATATCCCCGAAGGGGTAGGCAGAGGTGAACTAGCACCCACGTTTCGCCAGTTATGTTAGGTCCCATGTAATAGGTGGCGAGCCTATTTCCATTTATCGGGCTCAAAAGTCGCAGTAGGTAATAGCTAGATGGTATAGAGTGAACGCTGCTGCCCATTCCTCATCACTGATTTATCCTTAGTCGCCTTGTATGACACCCACGGGAGAGATTTGTGGTGGTGACAATTGTATTCTAATCTGCCGTCACCACACGGCTGTAGATGTTAAAAATGTTTTAAATTTCATTCAAGGCATTCCCAACACAAAATATATCATAATCACTTCCCGGGGCTATTTTTTCGAATATAGTAATTGACTAACCGTCACGTGTAACAACAATAGATTTTTTTTCAAACCTCTTTTTTTCTACAGTCATAGTCCTAGGAGCTTTGTCTAATCCACTGTGTCCTGAGATTCATAACGATAACACAAACACCTGATCCTTGATCCAGAGGTCAAAGTAACAAAATTTAGGAATAAATAGGCGTGATTTTTGCATGTAAGAACATCATCATCGTCATCATCATCACCAGCCCTTTTAATGTCCTCACCGAATGAAGAATATAAGCAGATTGGGCCATAACCCACCACGCTGCACCAGTGCGGGTTGGTGGGTTTTGTAGATGCATCCGGGCCCAACGGCCTAACGTGCGTCCCGTAGCACTCGAGATAATACATTTTTGGTCCCCATATTTAGCGACCTTGCTTAGTATAAGCAATCGCAGGCTAAGGGCGCTATGCCACTGCGCTAGCGAGATGGAATGAGCCCATGTACGAACAAATAGCACTGACACCGACTTCAACTGCATGCCTTCATTTTTACATCTTTTCAGTGTTGACGGTCGCCTTGGTCGAATGCTCAGATTGCTGGGTATTGGCCAAGAGGTCCCGGGTTCGAATCCTGGTAGGGGCAAACTTTGTGGTCACCACAAATGTTTGTTTCCGAGTCATGGTAGTATATTTTCAACATTTATATACATAAAAATATGCCCGTAATCTAGAATCCATAATACAAGTGCTTAGGCTACTTACTTTGGGCTTGATGGTGTAAGTGTAAAAAAAAAAAAAAAATATTATTAAAAATACTGAAAAGATGTAAAAATGATTCTCCACAACATAAACTGGGTCAGTACGAAAGTTATCCACCAACCCATGCTCTAGCTATTTAGGCTAAAACAAAAAAGGAGCGCGGAGAGCTAATAAGAAAATTAAAACAGAAATCATCATTGAAAAAGAAGCCGTTTCTTTTGTAATGAGTTCTATTCACAATTGCCGAGATACAAGATACCTTTGTGACTGGCCCCGATTATATTCTGACCCTGAAGGTAATTCAGAAGCGGTATACCACTACTATAGGTTGGCAATTTGATAATTTTATACTATTTAATTTTGTGGTGCTAGTATCCACATAACACAAGTGCTTATGCTACTTACTTTGTGCTAGATGATAGGTGTTAGTGAAAGACATAAATATTCTTTCACTAATATTTCCCAGCTTAAATGTTGTGTGGACTCGCATTGCAATGAAAGTAATATTTTCCCGAAAATTCCATAAACATATTTTAAGCATTTAAGTTAGGTTTTACAGGCTTAGGTTTTACAAACGGCTCTTTGGGTATGCTGTTGGAGGTGGTTTGCCCTCCAACATTCGGATGCCCCAAGGTGCTTATTGGTCTACACCGGGCAATCTCCCTTAGTCGACTGTTACGACACCCATGGGATGAGTCGGGATTGGCACATACTACGTTATTTTTTCGCACCCAGGCCAGCATGGAAGATGGACAACCTTACATACAAGGTACAAATCTCACCATTGTTCCCAACGCCAAACGGGTGGAGCACTTAATTCGGATTGTTTTCTGTCGACATAAACAATTAATACCCGGCTTACAGTGCACTTTTAATTAAAGTTTAAACGGAACTTTTATTAACTCTTTCAACGTGACATCGGGAGGGCCGCGTGAACTTTATGCACCTCAAAATAGATACTAAATTTCAACTGTGCTGGGAGTATGATTAATTTTTCGCATGCTGAAGTCTGGTTTTATATCCTACCGATAAAAATGTTTTTAATTAACATTTTATTGTCATTGCGACGTTTGTATAACAAATCGATTTCTTGTGTTTGTGAGTTTAGTTTTTGTATGTAATAATTTTTCTAACATTTATTTAGTTTTTTAATAATTATTAAAAGCGAACCCGAGCTTAAACCAAGTACGTTAGTGTTACAATGCTAAAAAAAATTGTGAAAGAAACTTCTCTAGATAAACAAACAAACAAATATTCTTAATTGCGCACACAGTAACAAAAATTATAAAAAAAGAACAAAGAGCAATAAACATGCATGGACAATAGGCGGCCTTATTGCTATAAGTAATCACTTCAAGGCAACCTGAAGTTAGTAAGTATCCATAAGTGATATTTGTTAAAGAAATTTCTCAATGCAAGTTGCCAGTCTATTTGAACGAATAGAATACAAAATGTATGAAACTGATTTGTTACAGAGAAAAAACATGGCGACCGTTGTGTCAAACATAAAGAGTAGTTGTCAAAAATTATAATTTGTATTCCATTCGTACGAATAGATAGGCTTATCTAGGGGTCTTGGTCTTCTAAGAAGAACAGACAAGAACCTGTGTTGTTCGACTAATAGCAAAGAGCAACTTCGACTGCCGTGTGGTGACGGCAGAGTAGAATACAATTGTCACCACCCCAAATCTCTCCCGTGGGCGTCGTACGAGGCGACTAAGGATAAATCAGTGATGAGGAAGGGGCAGCAGCGTTCCACTTATACCACCTAGCAATGTACTGTGACTTTTGTGCCCGATGGATGGCAGTAGGCTCGCCACCTATTACATGGGACCTAACATAACTGGCGAAACGTGGGTGCTAGTTCACCTCTGCCTACCCCTTCGGGGATATAGGCGTGATTTATGTACGTATGTATGTAGCTTCGAACTCTCGTCCCAAAACGGCCAATATCAGAATCCCCAAGGAAAACACTAAATTGCAATTCACAAATTAACCGAAAACAAACTCAGCCAGCGCTGGCTGCGGCCCAAGGCGCAAAAAACGGCATCTGAATTTCAGATAGGCGACTTCCACTTTACGAGAATGTTCCGCGGCCAGATGACGGGTAAAGTGTGCCTTACGCGCACAGCACAAGGTCCCTTGTGGGGTGCGCGTGTTTCGGTAATTGGCTAAATGCTCGATGTTCTTCTGGACAAGTGAACAGGGAAGCAGTGTGATATTATTATCTTCGTCTCCCTGTCCTGTCCTTCCCAGTTTGTTTGAGGTCGCCGAAGTATGTTTCCTCTTCCGTTCGTATCAATCAGACGTCATCAGCCATCGATTCCCTTTTGATTCGTATCAATCAACCCATCATATTGGAAAGGTGCTAGTGAATGACAAAACGAATTCAGAAAAATGTTACGGGCAGGGCTATATCGAAAGACCAAAAAACACAAGCGTGAAAACACAGAGCGTGATTGTAATGACAACAATCCAATCTATAATAAAAATTGAATAAAAATTTGTTTATTTCTTCCACAATACAGTAAAAAAAAACATTACAGCATTATTAAAGATTACAAGCCTATCGTGGAAGACTGGTACCTGAACTAAGCTAAAAGCCTGTATTTCTGGTCACCAGGTCTCCACCAAATATACAAAATATATTACAACAATTACAATTGTGAAAACAAAACAGAAAGGAATAAAGAAAAAGCCTATATTAAGTGTGTATGTGAGTAAGTGTATGTATGTGTGGATGTAAATGTATGGAGTATGTTGGTGAATGTATGTATTGTATTGTGTAATCAGGAATGTATATTCTGTCAAAAAAATCTATACTGCTCAAAGTTTTGACTTAGGTTTTATAGACAGTCGCTAGCCGGAGACTAACTCTCTTTTTGTATGCTGTTGTTAGTGGTTTGCATTCCAACATTTAGGTGGTTTTTGGACTACAGCGAACAATCTCCCTTGGTCGACTTTAACGCCACCCCTACGGTGATTATCACGAGTGGAAAGGTGGACAAAGCTCACTCAACACGCTGCCCTAGTCCTAATTGGTCCACCGACTAACGACTGCAGTTGCAGAGCCGAAACCATCATTTTTTTTTATAAGTCGGTGTCAATTGCTTTGGTATACCCGTCTCTCTCACATTTTGCTATTACTCTCAATGAGTGAGTGAGACGGGTGGAGCAAAGCAACTGAAATCGGCTTACGTAATATGGTGGCCAGGTACCAACTTGTCTATATTTCTATGGCCGACCTCAGTGAACGCTGCTTAGTTCACGCGTTCGCTGGCCAAGCGCCCTAGCCACCACTCCATGTAGGTCAAGCCCATAAATACAATAAAACACCCCATTCGTTACAAGGGAAAAAGATGTCGGAAAAAAACGGAAAATTACTCTCCTGATGCGGGAATCTTTAATTTATCCGAACTCTTTTTTTTTTAAATTCTCCCTATGTTTTAGGGAAGGCAAAGTGTCTAGCCCATACAGCCAAGTCTTTAGTATATATTTTATCTGTAGTCTTATGAAATAATGAGTGGATGAAAGGTATGAATGAAATGAATTTTACGTTAAAATATGGGTGTCACACATTTCAACGCATCTAAGGAGTGCTTGGCGCGAATTGAATGGTAACAGAGTTCATGATGGTGGCTGATGAAATGGATAAAACTACTTTTTATAGTGATCTTCACCACAACATCAAACACATCATAAGACTTGTTTTCAATGATTCTGCATAATTGCACATCAACACGGATGCTTGTGCATCAAAATAACACCACTTTCACTGCACAAAATCCACTCAGAACCAATTTAAGAATTATCGAAAAAAAATCTGACTGACACCACGAAACGCGCGAAACACTCCTCTCATTTTTTTTATTAGCCTCTTAGATCCCTCTGCTGGGCAAAGGCCTCTCCTGCAACCCTCGATTTTTCTTTTTCTATTAATTATTTTTTCTAAACATTCTTCAAGTGTTTTAACATTATTGTAAATTAAAAAGGTCTATTATTAAAAATCGGAATCACCCACCTCATCGCACCCTACGGGTATCGTACAAGGCGACTTAGGCGGTTAGGGACAGCGATGAGTACCTTTCTTAATTAGTTACCTTTTTAATGCCTGTGCTAGAAGCACAAAGGAAGAAGTATTTACCCCAGGAGGGTACCACTGGTAGTGGAGAATCCCTCACCGAGTCTAACTCGGTCTGTCCCACGTATTCTGGGGGGGACACCTTGTGCTCTATGGACATGTCGGGCCTCGCAGAGGCCATACCATCGACCATTGACACAGCAACTGTGTCTAAATGGTCCGTAGTATGCCACAAACGCCCCTTGAAAAAGGGTTTAAAGCAGGTGGCTAATAAACAGCCGAAGGGCCAACCGGAACGCAGTCGCCCCAACAGGCGCGCGAGAAGGAAGGCCCTTCGGCAAGAACAGACAAAAAATCTGAAAAACGTGGCAGCTAACGCAGCAGCGGAAACGCAGCGCGAACCTGTACCGTCCACCTCAAAGGAGGCGATGCCAGTACAGGAGGCTAAAGAGCCACCGACCCTACCACCACCACCACCCAGTCAGACGAAAAGGAGACGAACACCGAGAGGTTCTCGCGGTAAGAGTTTCGCTGCGACTCCAAAAAAGGAGAAAGCTACTCCTGAAAAGGAGAATCCCGCTCCTGAAAAGGAGAAACCTGGCAGCGGTATTGGTCAGAACGAGCGCGCTTCCTCGAAGCGAGCTCGTCTGAACGAGACCCGCTCCCCCAGGGGGGAAGCTAAACGCGCGAAAACTGACGCGAATCCGAAGCGGACGGTGAGCTACGCAGACGCGAGTAATTCGCATCTGAGGGTGGCGGTTATCACCGTCCCGCCGAGGGACCTCTCGCAGGAGCAGGCAGACCAGCTGAGGGAAGCCATCGATGATGGTATCCTGGAGGCTGTGCTGTCTCCGTCGTCTCCCGGCGCGCAAGCTCCATCTTTCCGCGGGCGCCCCTTCTTGTTAGACGGAGTGCTAGCGATGTGGTGTGAGGACGCGAACGCACTCAGCTGGCTGGAGAAGGCTGTGAAAAAGATAGCCTCACCAATACCAAATACCACTCTGGCTGTGATTAAGCAGTCAGAACTTAAAAAGAAGCTCAAGGCAGGGCTTCTCCTTCACACCCGCATCACCGATGCGGAGACACTGCAAAGAGTCATTTGTGCCCAAAACCCGTGGTACAAAGTGGACTCTTGGCAGTGTTACAACATGACGGTGGATGAATCTCTGGAGGAAGGCTCCAAGGAAAAGGTGGTACACCTAATCCTGGGAATCCCTGAAGACCAGAGACAAGCCATCGTCAACAGAGACCGCCGTGTAGCCCACATGTCAGGAAGTGGGTACATACGCTTCTTCTCTTCGGAAGAAGAGGAGAAGGCGAAGGCCAATCAACAACCTGCAGTGGCGAGTGAGCCTTCGGAGAAGACCTCAACTCCGGAGCCGTCCACCTCTGCTCCCCAACAGGGTTTGAGCGAGACTGAGACGAACTCGACACTGCGGTTTGGGGATGAAACTAGCGACGAAGATGGCATCCTTCTTAGTCCCTAGTTTCATCAAAACCATACAAACCAACCTTCAGCACAAACAGATAGCGGCGGCGACTTTACGCAGAGTGCTGGAGGCCGACACCAAGACCGTCGCCCTAATCCAGGAACCCTGGATCAGAAACAACAGAATCTGCGGTCTAAACAACATCGGTGGTAAGTTACTGCTAGACACAACTGTTGATAAACCAAGAACCTGCATTTTTATGCCTAAAAACATTGCAGGCACCTTGCTTAACCAATTCTGTTCTAGAGACGTCACTGCGGTGAAAATCCTCACAGAAAATCAAACCGCCCTGGTGCTAGCCTCAGTGTACATGCCGAGCGATGGCGAACTCCCCCCGAGAGAACTAGCCAAGCTGGTGCAACACTGCGAAGCACATGACTGGGCCCTGATCATCTCTGCAGACTGCAACGCTCATAACTCTCTGTGGGGAAGTAAGGAAACAAACAAAAGGGGTGAGTTACTAACTGAATATTTATTCCAAACAAACCTGAACATCATGAACAGAGGTAGGGAACCTACGTTTGTAAGCTCAAGGTATCAAACTATCATAGATATAACTCTGGCAACACACGCGGCGGCAAGTCTTATAGAGGGATGGCACGTGTCGAACGAACCATCGTTCGCGGATCACCGCCGCGTCTGTTTCCAAATACAATATAAGCCAACAGACCCTGTTCCATATCGAAACCCCCGTAAAACAGATATAACAAGGTACATAAACATATTAACCGAAACACTAGATAACACAGTCCCTACTAACGAAATAATTAATAGAGATAATATAGAAACTCACGTACAACACCTAACTAAAACTCTTTTAAAAAGCTACGAAACGGCATGTCCTGTCCTGGTACCTAAACGCATAGACAAAAGTCGCTGGTGGGGGCCAGAACTAGAGCGGTTGCGCAAGGAGCTCAGGACACTTTTTAACAGAGCAAAAAATACCAGGAACGATGATGACTGGGATAAATATAAATTAGCACAAAAGCACTACAAGAAACGTATCAGATTCCGAAGTACGGAGGCATGGCGCAATTTCTGTAGTAGCATAAACTCAACAAACCAAGCCGCAAGAATAAAGAAAATCCTTTCAAAAGATGAACCCAACCTTTTGGGCTCGCTCAAGAAAGGAGACGGTACTTATACAAACACGGACAACGAAACTAGCGCAGTACTGCTGGAAACACATTTTCCAAATTGCAAAATCACATCAGATCTGGAATGGACTGATGAGAACAGCAGTACACCAACAACTCAAGACTGGGATGTCGCAAACAAGATAGTGACTGCGGATGGAATAGAATGGGCCCTAAAAAGCTTCAAACCGTTCAAGTCCGCAGGGCTAGACGAGATATTCCCCGCACTGCTACAATGGCAGTCTAAACAGATCACAAAATTTTTATTACCAATCTACAGGGCCTGCATAGCCTTTAAATATATACCGAAAGGATGGAGGGAAGCGAAAGTAGTCTTTCTACCGAAACCAGGTAAGGAGGACTACACTCACGCCAAATCCTTCAGGCCCATCAGTCTTACCTCGTTCCTTCTGAAAACGCTGGAAAGATTGGTAGATCGCCACCTAAGGGATGGAGTACTCAAAGAAAAACCACTACACCCTCAACAACATGCCTATAGGAAAGGCAGATCAACAGAGTCGGCACTACACATGGTGGTACATAAAATAGAATCGGCTATCACAAACAAAGCTTCAACATTAGCTACCTTTATAGATATAGAAGGAGCTTTTGACAAAACTATGCACAACAGCATAAACCACGCCCTTCAGAGACTTAAAGTAGAGCCAGCCGTAAGGTTATGGATAACTGAACTGGTCAGTAAAAGGGCGGTCCAGGTAGTGGTGAATACTACCACAAGGGCAAAGGTAGTTAAAGGGTGCCCCCAGGGAGGGGTCCTATCACCACTTCTGTGGAACATAGTAGTGGACAGCCTTATAAGGACGCTAAATGAGAGAGGATACACTACTATTGGTTATGCAGATGATCTAGCAATACTGATAAATGGGAAAGCAGAGAACATACTATGCAGAGTAATGCGTTCCGCCCTTCAGATTGTTGAACATTGGTGTGACGAGCATCAGCTGTCAGTAAATCCGAAGAAAACAGAACTTATCCTTTTCACCAACAAAAGGAAGTTACCAGAACTCAATCTACCAAAACTATTTAACACCAAACTCGCCCTATCAACACAAGTGAAATATCTGGGCATCATTCTTGATAATAAATTGAATTGGGCGAGTCATATCGAGGCAAAAACAAAGAGGGCTTGTATAGCATTTTGTCAGTGCAGAAGACTAGTTGGTAAAAAATGGGGTTTAACCCCTAAAATATCTCTCTGGCTGTACAAATCAGTTATCAGACCTTCTATGACCTACGGATCGGTTGTATGGTGGCCCAGAACGCAACTTACCACGGTAAAAGCAAAACTCCAGAGTCTACAACGCTTAGCAAGCGTAGCTACCACTGGATGCATGAGAACCACCCCATCAGCCGCACTAGAGTATCTCTTGAGCCTGACACCTCTAGATCTTGTAATACAGGAGGAGGCAAAGGCAGCAGCCTTAAGGCTTAGAGCTAACGGGCTATGGAAACAAAATATAGAAACAACACACACAAAAATTCTGCAATGGACCCTGAAGGAAATACCACTCCTAGAGGCACCCATAGACAGAACACCGTGTAAACATGTCTTCGATCGAAGGTACAATATCCAACTCATCGCAGAACCAGGAGATGTCTCTGGCATCAATGAAGTTAGGATATACACAGACGGCTCTAAAACCACATATGGCACTGGAGCTGGTGTCTTCTCGAACGACTTAAATATAAAAATATCAACAACACTGGACAAACTAAACTCAATCTTCCAAGCAGAATGCATTGGCATCACCAAAGCGGCACAGGCGGTTGCAGCCAGAGATGTCAGAGACCTAAACGTCAAAATAATCTCAGACAGTGCTTCCGTTCTACAAGCCCTACAAAGAAACACGATAACATCTATCCTGATACTGGAGTGCCACAATGCACTCCAATCCATTGCGAGTACGAACGGAGTAACTCTTCAATGGATCAAAGGACACAGCAACTCATTGGGAAATGACGTAGCCGATGAACTGGCCAAAAAGGGATCGAAAGGGACAGTATATGGACCGGAACCATTGCTACCCATACCTCAGGCCCAGATAAAAACATGGCTGCGCACCAAAACTGAGGAAACCCATTTTAGAGAATGGATAAACAGTGACGGGTGTAAGCAAACAAAGAATGCAGTTCCGGTGGCATCAAAAAGATTTGCTCGCAACCTCATAAACTTAAACAGGGACAAACTCCGAAAGGTGATAGGCATAATAACTGGCCATTGCTCCCTAAACAAGCACCTATTTACCATTGGGGTGACGGACAGCCCTCTATGCAGAGGATGCATGGAGGCAGAAGAAACGCCACAGCACGTGCTTATAGAATGCAGGAGCGTGGCAGATGAACGGGCAAGGCTCCTCCAATCCCCAGTATCGGTCCCGGAAGCTTGCAGCAGTCTGAAAAGACTGCTGGGTTTTTGGGATAGTCTGGGATGGTTGGAGTAGCAATAATAGGGAGACACGTACAATGGCCCAATCAGGGGGCTAAGTGCGGATAAAGCCCAGTTAAACTAAACTAATGCCTGACGTTTCAACCGGGTCTCCGACCGTGGTCACAGGTGGATGCAACGCGAAAATTTAAAAGTGATTAATATACTGTGATCTGTGTGCCCGATAGAATTGGTGAATAGTGGGTGTTCAAATAATTGCCTCATAGTAAATTCACTTCGGCTTACCCCTTTACGGGTACAGGCGTAATTTATGTATGTATGTAGAATAGAAATCACACTTTAATTAAAAAATATAATTTCTTGTTGACATCGTTGGCCATTTACAACAAATACATTACACCCCCATTCCTGTTCAAAGTTTACCTACCTACCCCACCTGCACTGTGGGTTTAACCGCATTTTCATTTCCTCCTCCACAACGGTACCCTCAGTCACAAACGTACAACAACCTAAGTGCAGGGATTCAATCGTCTCCATAAAGGTTCCATGGCGGCGGACCTTTTTATTGGATTGATTCAACCAATTATATTAATTGGACGGACGCTTCGACCAACAAAGCAATTAGAGTCCATTTCTGAAAGGTTCCCAATTGATTTGTGCTTTGACAACGTAAACGGATTAGCCACAACAATAATAATTAGGCTAGGTTCACACGGCATTGTACTGCACGTTTTTTTGCAGTATGAATCCTACCGAACAAGTAGCGGCTCATAAATCGAGTATAGAACCGTTCACACGTCGCCCGTCCTCCAAAAAAAACGTACACGTGTGAAAGGTTCTATACTCAATGTATGAGCCACTACTTCATTCGGTAAGATTCATCCAATGCAAAAAACCGTGCTGTACAATGCCGTGTTAACCTAGCCTTATTGCGCAGGCGTCGCGGGCGGAATTTCCAGACTCGTCAATGACTGTACAGTGCTAGTAATCGATATTGATTTTTAATCAAAACGTACTTACCATAATTAGATCGCCATCTGTCAAATTGACAATCACCAGAAGCATTGTTGTCAATTTGAAAACCGAAGCTCTATAAAAACAGACTTTTGTTTTCATTGTCTGTCTTCATCCTGCCCATTTCTAGGTTACTTGTTTAATGTAGCATTTCTATCTATTATATAGATTTCCATTCATACTCTAGCTTAATAAGGTGAAAACAACTGATTGACCATTTTTCTAGGTACTTAATTCCCTTAAAAGTATTTGATTACTTAACGAATCCAATTTTATCACGCAACATAGTCATATAAGGTCTAATATGAACTTGGTGGATTACCTTTCAGAAATTTTGCATTAACGTTAATAATACCATTAATTTTATAAGTTTAAATAGTTATCATCTTTTGATGAACCATTTGATCACTAATATACAACATCAAAAATCAAACATCAAAAGCCCGAACTCAAAACTTGAGTCATGGGAGAATAATTTAACAAAATCAATCAAACGTCTTAATGTAAGACACTTTTAAGTGGGGTTATCGAATACACAATGTTACAAAACTCCGCTCGAAGCAAACTTCCCCTTTGTCTGAATGGTAGGTACTTTGCAAAGTTGATTTGGTAAAGTTGAAATGGCTTCTGATACTTCAATTTTGTGTTCGACGTTTATGTGTCGGTGGGGGTGATATGTTACACAATGGACTTCTTTGCATTAAAATGTATGATTAAAATTAATATTGGTTAGTGCTATGAGGTGACGCCAGAGCAGAATACACGGTTCACCAACCCTGATTCTTCGGCGGGTATCGTACAAGACGACTAAGGGCCTGTTTCACGATCGATGGATAATATGTTGTGGGTAGCCTACTTGGCAGATTGACATATATTTCATATTACAACACTGGCAAAAGATCTGCCAAGTAAGCTACCCAGAACTTACCCGTCGACTGTGAAACAAGCCCTTAGGGTAAAGACATAAATGAGTAATGGCCAGTATCGTTCCACTTATATCATGTAGGCTGTGTATGTATCATTATGTAGTATCCAATTATAATTATCATGTACAGTTATATATGTGCTCGATAGATGGCAATAGACTCGCCCTCTATCAAATGGGACCTAACATAATTGGCGAAACGTGGGTGTTAATTAACGTATGCCTACTCCTTCGGGGATATAGGCGTGAGTTGTATATTTGATATGAAAGCCCAAAATTATTTTACATTCTTAAAACAGCTTTGACTGTTCGATCGTCTAAACCTAATTTATTACTAAAAATTGCAAAACTATTTGAGCTTGGATTTGATCCCTTTTGTTTAGTTACGTCCAAGTATAGATTAATGTCAGTATATCTTTTTGCAATTACCTAAAACCCATCAGTTGATGGATTTTAGGTAGTGAGTAGTGAGTGAGTGACAGGCTGATCGCATGACAAAATTAGTATTCTTCACAGAATATCCATTTAACATTGTTTTTACTTTTTCAGGTGTGCTGTCTTCAACAGGGACTCACCAAAAAATCTGTCACAACCAGTGTTTTCCAAAGCCGCACAGTTTTCTATTTAATCAAATCCCTGATTTCCATCTCTTCGGCGAACGTGACTACTACCAAATTCTAGTTCTTGAAGTCTGGTGACATAATACTTAACTTGTTTAGCATAGTAATGTCGTCTGGAAATGACGTTAAAGTCGCGAGTGCCTTGACAAGGGCACGGATTACACGGATGAATGTGACTGAAAATGATAGAACGCCTCTAAACATATAAGTTGAAAGTTTCCAAATATTGTAGTAGAAAATGTACAATACAAACGGAAACATAACAAAGTGAAATAATTACATGAAGACATGTACATTTCGAAGGAAAATGTATTATAAGACTTTATTTATGGCTAGACAATAATTGTTGTTTGTAAAGTTTAAATAAATCTTTAACCAGGGAATATACTTCAGCAATTACTTACATAAAGATTTTCAAAATGTTTGTCCCAAAATAATTAAGATAAAGGTAAGCAGTATTTTTACAGCGGATAATACTAAGTACAACTTATGTATGTTCATTAGCTGTCATCTCATATTATTATGTATAAATAAGCATTGAACTACTGTCACTAGCGTTATAACTCAAAATGTATAAGTCCCGATTATTTCAGTCACTTTTATGCTAGTCTGGGAGCGAAAAATAGCGTAGAATATGCCAGCCTTGGCTCGCTCCAGGGGTGTCGTAAAAGTCACCGAGGGAGATTGCCCGGTGTATACCAATAATCATCTTGGGGCACCAGAATGGTGGAGAGCAAACCATACAACAGAAATAGTGGCAACCCAATAATTATCTTCGTCTATGGATCTTTCGACAAGTTTTGATTTGAAAGTGTTTATATCTGTTTTTTTTATCGCTGGGTATATACATTCATTCTTTGATAGCCTTGGTGGTGAATGATGATAATAATTTAAATGAAAAGAGAGTACCTTCATGCCTTAATTAATAGTAAAGGGAAAAAAATGGAAACAGAACAAGAAAATGTTGAAGTAGTAATTTTTAGTGTGCGCCTTAATTTATAAATATTAAAGCCTAAGGAAATTATGCTTTGTGTATTTTTACTAGACAAAGTTAAATGATTTTTTTAATCTAGAAGAATTATTTTACGTCAATTATTCGATGAAATATCGGGAAAGGCTACAAGAAACCTACCATTTATTATGACTGAATTAATCAAACTAAAATTATGAAATTCTGACCTTTTAAAAAGAAACGGTTGTTAGATTAAACAACAAAACGAAAATTAGGGTTATCTGGGTTTTCTTTGAGCTCTTCTAGTCTAATAATAAATGTACTAAGCGTGATAGTTCTAGCATTTAAACTACAATTGGAGTTAGCTTCGCTCAATTGAAAATGGATATTTATATTCCAGTAGTTAGAACTGCGTGGTGATGCCAGAAGAAAATATTATTACTGTGGTCACACCTAAGGGCATTGCAATTTAACAGCTTTACTCTTTAGTTTTTAAATAAGCATTTACAAAAAACTTAACAGTATATCCTTCGTTTATTACAAAAAAGCTCTTGTAAATTTATAATAACACTGTCTGTTTATGAAGAACGTTTTCAAGAGAAATTGGGCATAGTGCCAATTATCCTATTAAGCCCTGTCATTACCACATGGCCAGAGACCAAGACATAGAACAACAATGATAAAGGAAGGTGCGGAACAAAGTAATCTCTTCATATAGACTTAGATTCGAAGCGGAAAGTTTCAAAAAACGCTTGTCATATTTCATTATCATTCCAGATCGTTCCATTAAACGGAAAAGGTCAGGGCCAAAATTTTCAACGCTATCCATCGGGGTGGAACACCCAACTTTATGAACATCGGCTGACAGATTTATGATGCCGCGAAAATAGGGGGTGGCTAGTGTATTTATTAACATTTTTTGTGAGGCAGCGTACGGTTTTACAAGCTTTCAGAGACTCGAATAGTAATGATTAATGTTACGTTACATTGGTATTGGTGCAAGTTAAGTGGTTGCCTAATCTGTCCGGAGTGAGTAACTATTGGGTTATTTTTTCTGGACAGGCAATGGGATGATAACTCTTAGCATTCCATGGATTCACAAGTTCATAGTGTGACAGTGGCAGCGCTTGGGACTTGTGACCCAAGTGTAGGTCTTCGGGATCCCTTCACGACATGGCAACACTCACCTTCGCCAAAAGCCAGAAATAAAAACCTTAACAGTGTTTTTATTTCTGTAATGAGACCAAATCGTCTTGCAGTTTAATTATCGTCGTGCGTGCTGAATGTCACAGCAGAGCAGAATACAAATTGTCCCCACCCATCATCTCTCCCGGGATGATGTGCAAGGGAACTAAGGGTAAAGGCAGCGATGAGTAAAGGGCAGCAACGTTCCTCTTATAACTCTTAGCAATAAATATACTGCGAATTACGTACCCGTTGGATGGCAACAGGCTCGCCACCTATTAATTAATTCACCCATGTCTACCCCTTTGAGGATAAGTAATTTATGAATGTATGTATAATAGAAGTAAGACACCATAGAAGCGGTGATAAAGGGTTGTAACATTGTGAAATTGTAATCTGCTCTGCCGTCTCGGGCAATTAAAATACAAGGCTTGTTCAAATACAGACAATAGCTTTCCAATTGCATTTCACGGTGTAATTTCCTTATCCTCAAGCTCGGCCTTAATAACAATATGTTGCCCTGTCATCTATGGCGAGTGTTTTTTCAGGACGAGACCTTTGTATACTGCGAAGCTTGCATTTCCCGCACCCCCATAAAACTGTTTATGTCTAATAACACCTCAACGTGAGGTGACGCTTCATGAATTTTCGGAGACATAAATAACCTATACGCCTGTGAAGATTCGTGGTGAACCAAATAAGGTTTATCAGCTCATGCATACAAATTTGTTGGTTAAAATTCAAAATTGACATCCCCAGATTGCCTTGATTTGGAGATAAGCTTTTTTACAAGAGGTCCCGGCAAAAATGCAATAGCTACGTCTAGAAAGGGTTCGTAGAGACGTTTTGAGCTATCGGGACGTTACGCTATCTATCAAAGTATTCTGGTTTGAAATAAATGTAAGTCAGATAAATGTTTATGGTTCTGAGTTAGAAAATAAATTTTAACATACAGTCCGTATACAACATGTAACAGAAAATGTAATATACTCGTGTTATTAAAAAAAAAAATTTTCTTCCCCCATACAAAATCGTTCGGTCGGGATAAGGGCAGGGCGATGATGATGATGATGATGACAAAATTGTTCGATAAGTAAAGCAACATGTATGTTAGTAAAGCAATATGTAAAATTCTAACAATTTTTTATTTTGGCAGTGTTCAGGGTATGTGGTATTTCTGTTTATAAAATATGTTGTTTAGATCCGTTACAAGCTTTTAACTAGACTTTTCATCTTTACTCTACATCTCTTCATTAGCGCATAAAGTAAACAACGCTAAATCTTCTCCCTCCACGAGAGTCGCATCGTTCGCAGCAAAGAAACAATCAAGAAAGAGGTTTCTCTTGAACTTTTTGTGGCACTTCAAAGTGATTCCGCTTTGATGTGCCGAAGATAAAATTTCATATGCAAAATAAAATTAAAGGGAGGGACCAGGGACGTACACGCTAAGCGTAGCGTGTCGCGCGTAATAAGCGTGCAAAAGAGATGGCACTTTGCGTTTGACTCTACCACGAACGAGAAACTCACGTCGAACTCACGTGGTTCTCGTCGTAAAGTGATTTCTGAAATCAGAACTTACAAAATTCAGCCAAAAAAAGAGAAAATCCGTCTAAGATTATATAAACTTTGGGTATGTAATGACAATAATATGAGACTCTTAGCATTCCATGGATTCACCGGGTCCATTGTGTGGCAGAGAGGGGAGTCAGTGGCAGCGCCTGGGACTTGCGACTCAGATCCCTGGACAACTAGTCAACACTCATCGCCACCACCCCGACCTCTCTCTCTGTCCAGCCATATAATGAATAGCTTTTATTGTAAACTTTTCAGAATATAGAACTAAGTTGGTCTTGTACACACAGTGTAACACCTGATTTTTATATGATAATCACATGATTTTTGTATGATAGATAATGAGAGACGATCGCTCTTAGCATTTCATGAATTCACTGTTCGGGTGCCCGGATCCATAGTGTGACAGAGAGGGAATGTCAGTGGTAGCGCCTGGGACGTGAGACTCAAGTGTAGGTTTACGGGGTCCATTCACCACTAGACCACAGAAGCTATAATGTTACTTATTTAACGTTTTATTATTTAAGAATATTCTTTGTTGTGTAATAACGTTGATAAATAAATAAGTAAACATTTTTAAAAAACGCAAAGTGACAACCGTTCTAGTATTCTTAGTAGGGACATGTCTGCAACATGTCCTCGTAGACTTTTTGAGCTCGTGTTTTAGCGACATGTTGTGACGTGAGCCGCCGATGCGGTTAGCTGACAGCGCCTCGCAATCAGATAAACAGCACGAATACATTTGGAGATTCGAAATCATATTTACATTTTGGATCCTATAGAGTTGCCACCAATTGTATTGCGGGCTCGTCGCGATCGTTGTGGTGCATTAAATTTTGGGTTCGGATTTTGGTTTCGTGATTGGCATCTATGGTTTGGGAGAGGAGCTACAACAGATACAACATGATACAATTCCTAGGGCGTTCGTCTTGCGAGTCCGCTCGCTAAAAAATTTCGGCATCTAACTAGGGCAACGCGGGTGTTAGGGTGCTTTTCCACCAAAGATGTGCGAGGATGTGTTGCGAGGGATATGTTTGTGGAGAACCATTCATTTTCCTAGGCATGCAAAATGGACACCTCTGCCAACTCTGCCTGCCGTTGAGGCCAGAACGGTATGATTTGTATTGAAGGGATCGAACCTGGAAATTCGAACCACTAGACCCAAAAGGCGGTTGACGATGATGAAATAGGACATTTGTTGAATCAGGCGTCTGTGATAATTGTGGTCAGCTTTACGTGTTTCTGTTTTAGACGTCCGTAGCTTTGCTGTGGCATGCCGTCTTTGTTTTATTTCCAAGTTTTAGTGGGCAAGTAAATAAGGAGACGGGTTTACGAACTCGGGGCTCCAATGGTCTGCGTTCGCGGTTACAAGACAGTAAACCTTTATAGCGACGTTAACTGCTTGTGGAAATAGAAGAAACCGCTCTCTTGGCTAACAATAGAAACTGGTTTCACTTTGAACGCTCTTTGCTCTGAATGGAGCAGGATACTTTTTCTTGTCGAAATTGATGCAGAGAACTCTTGCTGTATTGCTCTTGTTCTGTCACTTCTTTCGTCTAAATTTCTCATTCAGGTACACTTCAGACGTGAATAGGGAAACTTTAATGGTGCCTTTTTAACCGCGGTGGGTATTTACGTAATACAATTTTTACGGTCACCAATGGGTCTGCGAATATGGTTTAATGTGCTCAATTGCAAGTTTTGCACGCAGTCAATGCAATAAAATTGCATATTATATTACCACAATAATGTTTTATAAGCAGTCTTTTTTTTCTTCTTTTCCCTTCTTCTTAAATATTTCAACTCTTTACATACCGTGTAGTCACATCAGAGCAGAATGGAATTGCAACCACCCCTAATATCACCAGCGGGTGTCGTAATAGGCGACTAAGGGTTGTACGTTGGTAGTCCTAACGAATTGACAGCGGCGTTCTTGTACCACTTAGCAATATACTGCAATACCTACACAAAGCAAGCAATACACAAAGTTGGCGAAATGTGGGTGTTATTACACCTCTGACTTCATAATTATGAATAGGGGAGATTTATATATCCATGTAACCTTTAAATACTGTCTCAAATGTATACACAACAATAAAACTTCAGCGCAAAATAAAAAAAGAACTGTGTTTAATTTATTTACACTTAGGAACGTTTTTACAATACAACTGCATGCAAACCCTAACGGGCATTCAACTGGAAATCAATTTTTATTAAAACCCTAACTCGCAATGACCCAAGCACGGTGCGGCCGTAAATAAAAGGTTTTGCTGACTCGACTCTATATAAATATCCGTAGAGCTTATTTTTACAATCGTGCGTTTGGGCAATATTGTTTTGTTGCCGATTTCGATATCGTCAAGTTTCATGGTGACATTTTCAATTATCGACATCAGTGTTGTTGCCATATCACTTTCTATGCTGGTCTGGGCGCAAAAAAAAAACAACGTAGAATGTGCCAGCTCCAACTCAACCCAGGAGTGTCGTAAAAGTCGATCAAGGGAGGACCTTGGGGCACCCAAATGGTGGAGAGGGTAAACCAACAACAGCATACGCAAAATGGGTTGGTGTCTGTTTGACGACCGGTAAGCCAAACCACTCTCTCCTTTCATCGGTCTCTCGACATGGTCCTTTTCCGCGTGTTGGATGATATGTTTAAAGATGAGGGTTGAACTAAGAAAATTATCTGTATGTATCTACAATTAGCCAAAAATATTTATTTAATGTTATACATCGGAAAGAACTTTTCGGGGACGAATCAGAGAGAAATAGTCATATTTTATAAGAGAGTCGTCCACAAAACGCTTACGCTTCAACCAGTATTTAGCTTTACAATGTAGAGCTCTGATCTCACCCGCACTCACCGCAAAACAACCAAAGATAGCTGAATCTGAAATTCAAATGTGACAATGTTTCCAACCACTTATTTCCAGTGCAGATATGTTTAAGTTCTCTCTGTTATTTGACATTTCTCTTATGGACCAGGAGTGCTATATCAAGATTCGCTCTGAATATTTGCTTAGGAAAACGGCAAATATGAAATAGATGTTTAAATGTTAATATATGAGTTTTTCTTTTACACTTTTACCTACATCACCATGTACTGCTGTCCAGTTCACATCACATACATTCATAAACACGTCCTTTTGTCCCCGATGCGGCAGGTATAAGTAATCAAGTATCTAAGACATGAACCATGCTCACTCAGGAAAAGGGGGCACAAAATAGGCATGCCTAAAGCGGGTAGTTTGTTGTGTGTGATATTTTCCATACCAGCCAAGGACAGATAGGGATTTTAATTTACATACTACCTCCCAAAGAAACAGTCAATAAGGTTGACGGGATATTTCATTTTGAAAAATATTGTTTTTTGTCTACAAGAGTACCTACACGCTTTAGGCTGGGACGGCACAACATGTTTTCTTTTTCCACTTATCTGAAGATTAAGATAAGGGCAGGAAGAAGAAGAAGAAGTACTCATATACATTTTACTTACTATTTTACTTTTACTTTAGGCATTTATAAATAGTTTAGGCCAACTTCCCCTACATTCCATGTTCACTTTTTTTATTTACTAGCATCAATCTACAGTCGGCCACTGAGACGGGCTTAAGGAGTCAGTTCCCATTCAATCTCCCCGGATTCAATCACATAATACTAAAGAACCCGGCCAGCTTACAACCCATCGAGTTAACGGAATCCCAAATTATTATTATGCGACGCCTCCGAGCTCCAAGTGATGCGACTGGAGTCAAATTTTGGCACTCGAATCATTCGAGTCATTTTACAACTTCACTCGAATACCACTCGAGTGATAGAGTCACCCGAGTATTTATTTCACTCGTACATTCGGGTGGTCGAGTCGAAGGGCTCGAGGGGTTCTCGAGTCATTCGTCATTCGAACAAAAGGCTCATTTGAGAAAAGTTCGCTATTTCTTGTATAAACTCATCGTCTTTCCTCCGTGCTCGACTCGTGCTGTTTTACCTGTTTGTCTAGGCGAGTGATGAGCGCAAGACTCGAGTGCACCCGAGTGAAAGGCGAGTGACTCGGGTTTCTCGAGTTGATATTTTTATTTCACTCGAGTACCATTTTTACTGATGTAACTCGAGTCACTCGCTCAGCCGTCACTCACTTGGACGTGTGGTGACGGCAGAGCAATATTCTATTATCACCACCTCCATCTCTCCCGTTGGTGTCGTACAAGGCGACTAAGGGTAAAGAAAGTGATGGCAGGATTCCTATAATACCACCTAGCAATAAACTGCGTTTTATGTGACCGATAGATGGCAATAGGCTCTCCAGCTATTACATGGGCCTTAACTTAGTTGGCGAAAAGTGAGTGTTTACCTCGGCCCACCCCTTCGGGGGTATAGGCGTGATTTATGTATGTATGTATGTTATTTTTTTCACTCGAGTACAATTTTTACTGAGGCCACTCGTGGCGCTCGAGTAAAAATGGTCTCGAGTCGCATCACTAAGCTCCAGTGCGCTCTTAGCGCAAACAAGAAAACCACATCTGAATTTCAAATCCGCCATTCCCTCCAAGAGTAATTTGACAGGACAAGTTTCGAGTTTTTTTCGCTGACGCTAATTTGTAAATAAAACGCTGTCGCGATAAAGCGCTCCATGAAAAGTGATAGTGTGCTCAGTTTTTCAGGGAATGAATTATGGTAAAGTTTGTATTTAACTGTAAGTACCCTAACTGCCGCTTAATTTAATTGTCGTCTCTAACGTCAATTAAATTAAATGAGTACGTAATGTCAATAAAAATCATTGTAATCTAGGCTATAGATCCCGCAAGAATAGCGGGTAGTTTTCAATTGTATTTTTTTTTGCATTAGTTACTCATTGACGTTAATTGACGTCTCAGAGTACGGCAGTTACTGCAGAGACTTTAAAATAACGTTAATGAGTGAGTACTTAACGTCAAAAAATGACAATTCAAAACTAGTCGCTATTCTTGCCGGGTCTATGGTATAGATTTGAATGAAATTTTTTGACATTAAATACTCATTAAAGTTAATTGACGTCTCAGAGTGCAGCTAGTCTTAATGTTGCGACGTAGTGTATTATTTTGTGAAAAAATAATACAGTCACCGCAGGGCAAAATGTAATGATAATAATTATTGGCAGATAGGCAGGCAGAGTTGAAAAACTCCCACTTTACGAAAATTAAAAACTATTTTGTGAAAAAGTTTTTACTACAATGTTCAAACAAAGAAACATCACGGCGTCGCATTAATCAGCCCTTCGACAACAATTAATTAATTATGTTAAAACATTAATTAAATGCACGTCCCGACACAGCCAGCAGCGGCGCTTGAACAGATGAAACGCGAACGCACCTAACGCCTTTGTAATAAGACCTAATTTTGAGTTCCACAAGAGACGTGCGCCCGTCTGTACGGGAGAGTTAATGTTGTGATTTAGCCGTACCACTCCAGTTTACTGGCAGCGGACCTGAAATCGAATTAGAATTTCAAATATATCGATTCTTGTTGACTGTCACAAGTTGTGTCCTGTTTAGAATTGATCCGCAACTTTTACTATTGAAACACTATAAACTTTGCAGGGGCATGATAAGAATACGGTTGGGTAAACTAATCGACAGTCGCAAAGGTCATTCAGCTGGTGGGTGGCCAAAAATACCTAATCCGGTTATACATTTATAGTATTATAGCCGTGTGGTGACGGTATAACAGAATACAATTGTTACCACCAACAATTTCAACCGCGGGTGTCGTACAAGACGACTAACAGTTCAGCCAACGATGAGTAATGGGCAGCAGCGTTCCTTTTAAACCACCTATACTGCGATTTACGTGTCCGATAGATGACAATAGGCTCGCCCTGTATGTGACCTAACATAATTGGCGAACCGTGGGTGTAAATTCTGTGGCGGGGATTAGTAGTGGGGATTAGTAGTGGGGTAGTGGGGATATAGAGCGATTTCCAATGACAATTTTCTGTTGTATAATATTCTTTCTAACATAATGTTCATATTAAAATCATAATAATAATCGTATGTCTGTGTTTTATTTGGAAAATGATAATTATTACACCAAAAAAATGAAATATTATGCTGTCAAAAGTCACCAATCGAGACGAAATCGCGGGCACAGGGAATATTAAAACTAAAATCTTTTGAAGATCGAATCTCATTCAACAACATGGTGACATTAACAAATGATTTTAATTACCATAAGCTAAAAGCATTTTTTACAATTGGCTCCAGGTTTTTTGGCGGAGCATTTAAGCATTCCCCTTTGAAACATAAATTTAATTGCAAAAAGGCAAACCATTGCCCGAATTCGCGCAATAGTTTACGGAATACCTTTCTGTAATAGTTTCTCTCTTCGGGGGGATTTAATTGAAAACACACATACGGCGAAATTGCTTTTTGCCGTGGCAATTTAAGTTCTATTTCGCAGACGGTAAGTCTCAATGGACCTCGCGGGAATTTCTTGGAACTCCTCGAATGGCAGTTCTAGAAGTTTGGCAAGTTATATCAATTACCAATAACGCTTTCTGTGTACTCAATAATAATTTTGTCACGTCACACCAATGAAACTTCTATTGCGAGTAAATCGACAATAGTTATTTATTTAGTATCTTTTCACAAGGTAATTTTACTATTTATAACTGTTTTTTAATACTAGCTTTGAAGTGGAAAAGGAACGTAGAATTTGACTGCCCCATCTCGTTTAGTGTTTATTGTAAATGTTGACGAAGGGAGATTGCTCGGTCTACACCAATAATCACCTTAGGGCACTGGAAAGGTAGAGGACAGAAAACCAACAAAAGCATACCCAAACAGGGTTGCTGTAAGACCTAAAACTTGAGTAGCTCTCTCACTGTATATCAATATCTTGACAAAGCCCTTTTTATCACTTTCTATACATTAATTTATCACTAGCATGTTTTCGAAACGACGGATGATGTGAATTTGAAGGGAGTGCCTATTTCTAAGGCGTCCCTTGATCGATATAGCATCCATGTAGTGTGAGAATAGAGCACATAGATGAAAATGAAATACAATTATTTTCGACCTTTGAAACGGTAAAATTTTTCAAGCTCCTTTGACTACACGGCTAAAAATAAACACTAAAACGCACACTCGCGCAATACTCGCCCGTGTGTCTCGTAATCGAGTTACCTCTCTCCTTCTCCAGTCAGCTGCAGCTATAATCTGTTTAGAGGATCGCTGGCACCCAAGAAGGACAATGGAACAGTTTACAGTTGCCCAGCTGATAATTACTAATGACCAGGGGTCTAAAAAGGACATTTAGGCAACATCGCCAATAGCAATTCATTTCCTGAATCCAATGGCTACTTTACGTAATACAATACATATTACTTAAATAACAAAGATGTCCCTAAAGGGGTGGGTAGAGGTGAATTAACACTCACTTTTTCCAATAAAGTTAGGTCCCATGACATTATTATCATCATTGTCTGGTAAGGAAATCGAGGTACGTTGCTAGATCGCATAAGAGGAATGCTGCCGCGCATTAGTCATTGCTGTCTTAACCTTTAGTCGGGAGAGATGGGGGTGGTAACAATTGTATTTTGCTCTGCCGTCACACGGCTATTTAAGTTATACATATTCAATTAATCTAATGTAAACCAATATAACTACTTATTCTTGTGCAAATTCTCGAGCTGTTAAACACTACATGGGAATTGTTCACGTGATATGAATTGACCCAGCAGCTTTTTTATGTTTTACAGTATGGTTCATAATAGGATCAGAAAGGAAAGTGCTAAAGCTACCATTTTAGACCCACTCATTATACAGACTCCTGTACACGAACTGTTGTTACAGTTGTTGTTGAATTTAGCTTAATCTTGAAAACGAGCACGGAGTTTTTACCAATTAACTACTTAGGGGAGCGTGGACAGAATCTTGCAGAATTCTTTAACTCTTTTCTTTTAAATCCGTTTAGTTTCCCTAGACAATTTCAAGTGAAATTGCCGTGTGGTGACGGCAGAGTGACAATTGTTACCATCCCCAATCTCTCCCGCGGTTGTCGTACAAGGCGACTAAGGGTACAGAAATGGGATTGTACAGTGTGTGGTCAATAGATATCATAATTTGCGAAACGTAGTTGTTACATACACACCTACCCTACACCTAGTAGTACACCTCTACCTACCCTTTCGGGGATAAAATCGACGTGATTTGGCTTAGATTTTACAGCCGGCCGTTTGCCAATCCTTTTTGGGTATATGTTGTTGGTGGTTACCCACTAGGGTTAGTGTCAGGCACGCGGCCGGCTGTAAAACCTAAGCCAAAACCTTGAGCAGTATGGATTGGAATGTCCAATCACTCTCTTCGTTCATCGGTCTCTCGACATGGTCCGTTCCGTCTCTTTTCTATACATTCATTCATCACTAGGATGGATGATATGAATCAAAAGGGAGTGGATGGCTTGTTGACGTATGACCGATATGAATGGAAGAGGAAACATACTGCGCCGACCCCAGATAGACTGGGAACAGGGCAGGGAGAAGAAGTTGTTGGTGGTTATCCTTCACTATTCTAGTACCCATGGTGCTTAATGACATACACCAGTCAACCTCTCCAAGTCTAAGTCCAAGTCACCTGCAATGGGTCGAGGCTGGCACATTCTCCGTTTTTTTTTTCGTTCCGAGACCATTATGTAAGTCAAGCACAATCATGGAACGAATAATGCAGAGATTGCTTATATTCTGCACTGATTTAACACTATCACACATTATGCAAGAGACAATAACCCTCGAAGCGTTCGAGACCGATAACTCGTCGCTTTGTTCCGGAGTGTGGTAAAGGCACTTTGTGTATCTCCAGACTAAAAGCGTCAACGCCCTGCAGCAAATGTACCGAAGGTGAATAAAAAATAGATTTAAAGTATTTTTTATTCACCTTCGGTACATTTGCTGCAATAAGTGTTCTTTTCCGTTCACTACGCATACGGAAAATACCACTTCCTGCTCAAGAGATGACATAAAAATGTAATATCATTTTTAATGACATAAAAATGTAATGTCATTTTTAATGACATAAAAATGTAATATCATTTTTAATGACATAAAAATGTAATATCATTTTCATGTCACCTCCTGAGCAGGAAGTGGTATTTTCCGTACGCGTGTTGGTGTTTTCCTCGCGCGAAAAAAAGAAAGCCTCAGACCGCATATTAACAAATACTTGCGATCTGAAACATTTTCTGTTTTATCGCCCTTGGTATATAATCTACTATTTACATTGCGGCAATAAATGCCATAATTTTTTTTTTTTACAGAAGAAGTGAATCGTTTTTTTCTGGTTTTAATGTAGCTTGAGCTAGGACACTTACGTATTTGACTAGTGAATTGCCGGGAGGCAGATCCCAGACTTTCCCCTCTTACAGGGCTAGGAGGAACACCGGAGTGGTTTGATGGGTAGTGCTGGTCGCTTCGTGCCTTGGCGAGTCCCACTTACGCCTGTCGCCTAGCTAGCGGCTGGTATGGTGCTTCAAAGCATTCCACTCCGAAAAAAAAAGACACTTACGTGTTTACGCTTTCGAAACCACATACCTGAAACAAAAAAACAATGTTGAATAAACACTTCTTGTACTGTTTTTTTAACTAGAAAAATATGTAATTAAGTGAATAATTTGAATCTGCAGTATACATCACATCTGAATCTACAATCTACACGATGAGGACAAAATATTTAAAAAAAAATATAATATTTTTTTTTTTAGAAACAATACAAACACATTTCACTAAAACGGGTAGCTCACAGTTTCAATTAAAGGTTCAATTAAAAAAAACCACTAGGACACCTCCCATACAATCATACCTTAGTCAGAGAAGTCAAATAATGGCGACTTAATACGATAAAATGCTTAAGAACTTAGTCATCCAACATTATAAGACATTATAATTTATGTTTGAAAACTAACTAAAAAGAAAATTAGGTGAATTTAAATCCGAATAACACTGTCAACATATGGGATGCTAATTTTCTTTTTAAAATAACATCTCTTCGTAAGCACTTCTGTAATCACTTAAGTATTTCTTAGCAGGACATCAAAAACAAACTTTCCTCACGCGAGGCTGCTTAAATGCTCTACTTATATGCCGACTTGTTTATTAAACAGTTTAAATATCTAGAACAAATTCAAAACTCCGTCCGTATTCCACAAAGGCTTGTTAGGAAGCCGCCCTTGAGACTTCGAGGCTTTAATTAAGCCTTGCGAGCTATTACAATGTACACACGAACTAATAATAGCCCTCAGCCTTAACAGTAGATATCGGGTATCTACTTCGATATAATATACTTTGGAGACATCGATTAAATGAAGTTGACATGGCAATATTTTGTACAAAATCGAAATACTCATTAGTTTGCTAGGCAAAGGCAAATGCTATTCAACTCTCCTTTTGTCAGCAGATTTTCTTTCAAAGCTTGCGGCGCTGATATTTTTATGAATTTCTAATTTTAGTTTTGCAAATAGCGCCTTGAGAATATTCAATGAATAACATTGTTCAATCTCAAATTTATCGAATTTAGATTTTTACTTTCGTCGAAAGCGCCTAATTTAGAATTTAATTTACTAAAATAAGCCCAATGCCAATGACCTTTTCTCCCTGCCTTTGTCCAGCTCTACGCGGGGTCAGCACAACATGTTTTCATCTTTTCTATCCTCACCAATTTCTCATCCACTCCTTTCACTATCATGAATTTCAAGAAGACCAAAGAAGTGTGGATTGTTTAAAGGAGGATTTACACAATCCATACTTCTTTGGTCTTTTTCTCCTTCTACATGGACAAACGTCCTCAAGCCATCCAACTTTTGATTCATGTCATTCATTATGCCCGATAGATAGTAGTGATGAATTAATTCAGAGAAAAGTGAAGAACCTATAAGCGAAGAGACTATTTTGTGGTAAAAAACTTAAAAATGTAGTGAATTTTTTCTATTTTATTAGCTTCTAAGATCCCACTGCTTGTCAAAGGCCTCCCCTGAAACCCTCCATCTCAACCGAGCCAATTTCTTCCATGCCTTGCAGTGCAGTATGCCTCCAGATCGTCTCTCCACCTCATTCTAAGTCGACCATATTTTAAATAAAAAGTTTTATTTTTCATTTAAAATATTTTATACGCTGATTACTAGCATGAATTGTTCTCTAAGGACACACTACACAACAAGTATAAGCAAGGTGGAACGTTCAAAGCCTTCTTAGGCAAATAAATATTCCATGCACCAGACCCCGCTGATAAGCTTCCGTTCCCTGCTCCAACTATAATTAATTATGCAAAACACTTAATTCTATTGGAGGCTAGGTGCAATCTGTACTTTTAAAATTTGCATAGCATTTGCCTGCTTTGATGGAAAAAATATCCAGCTGTGAGCGCTTTGGTAGTCTATTCGGAAATGCGATCAAGGGGAGATTTTATTCGGCCCTGTTGTAACCTTAAGGCTTATTAGTACTAAGACTCCGCGTGTAATAGTTTGAACCAAATTTGGCTAGTTAGAGAGGGGAACGTGGTCATTTGGGGGATCCTGTTTGGTGTTCTTTCCCTAATAGCGCGATGGACCCAACATCCGTACAGGGAATTCATCATCATCATCATCATCAACCCATGTTCGTCCACTACTGGACATAGGTCTCTCCTAATGCACGCCACTGCTCCCGATTTTCGGCCACTCTCATCCAGCCCACTCCAGCCAGCCTACGAATGTCATCATCCCATCTTGTCGCAGGGCGTCCTACATTACGTTTACCGAGTCGCAGTCTCCACTCAAGAACTTTACGGCTCCAACGGCCGTCAGTTCTGCGGCTAATGTGACCAGCCCACTGCCACTTCAGTTTGCTGATTCGGTGGGCTATGTCGGTAACTCTGGTTCTCTGACGGATTACATCATTTCTGATACGGTCCTTCAGAGATACTCCGAGCATAGCCCTTTCCATAGCTCTCTGAGCGACTTTATACAGGTGGACTAGTCCAGCCGTGAGTGTCCACGTCTCGGCGCCGTATGTCATAACTGGTAAGACGCACTGGTCGAAGACTTTCGACTTGAGACATTGAGGGATGGGTGACGAGAAGACTTGACGAAGCTTACGAAATGCTGCCCAGCCTAACTGAATTCTTCTATTGGCTTCTCTCTCGAAGTTGTTTCTGCCTAATTGGAGCGTTTGTCCGAGATAGACATATTCTTGAACAACCTCGAGAGGTACTCCATTAACAGCCACCGGACCCGGATCAACGAGCTCGTTGAACATGACCTTGGTTTTATCCAAGTTCATCCGGAGACCGATGCGTTTAGAAGACTCAGCCAGGCTGCTCACCATCTCCTGTAGGTCTTGCAGGGTCTCAGCCAGGATGACGATGTCGTCTGCGAATCGACGGTGTGAGATGTATTCGCCATTAATATTAAGTCCACGTCTTATCCAGTTGAGCGTTCCGAACATGTCCCGCAGCGCAGCGGAGAAGAGTTTCGGGGATATTACATCCCCTTGCCTCACACCGCAGCGCAGCAAGACAGGCTCGGTCTGGCCATTCTGGAGTACGACGGACATATTAGCGGCGTCATACAGACATCTCAACACCTCGATATATCGCCAGTCAACTTGGTACCGCTGCAAGGCCTCAAGAACAGACCAGGTCTCGACGGAGTCAAAAGCTTTCTCATAATCCACAAACGCCATGCATAGGGGCTGGTTAGGCTGGACAGGGAATTCAAGGATTGCTAATAGAGCCGAAGTCTAACTGTCCAAACATTGGGATATGGAAATTTGGTACTCCTTTGTTACGTACCTACATCCTTATGTAGGATCCTTATGGAGGAATTCGGTCAAAATGGACGTGGTATATTGTCCTCATCGCCATCTCTGGAGTTTCTTAGAAAATATACGTACAAACATAAATCACTCCTACATCCCCGAAGGGGTATGCAGGGGTGTCAACACGCGCGTTTCGCCAGCTTACTTCAGGCCCCATAAATAGGGGGCGATCCTATTGCCATGTATCGGACACGTAGTACAGTATATTGCTAGCTGTTATAACAGTAATGTTACTGCCCATTACTCATTACTGTCTTCGGCCTTAGTCGCCGACACCCACTAAAGAGATGGGGGTGGTGACAATAATTGTATGGTGCTCTGACGTCACCGCACTAATAAAAATCCACAAAGAAATTTTGTGGTAAGAAAAAGGTGCTCTAACCACTCGGCCGAGTGCTGTAGACATCGGTCCGGAATGTAGAGGACGCGGGTTTGATTCCCGCATCGCGACTATAATTTTTCGAACTTTTTCTAACCACAATTTTTTCTAACCTTTATCTCATTATTGTCCCTGCACTATTCTCACGCTATTTTTCTAATACATACATAAATCACGCCTATATCCCCAAAAGGGTAGGCAGAGGTGAACTAGCACCCACGCTTCGCCAACCATGTGAAGTCCCATGTAATAGGTGGCGAGCCTATTGCCATTTATCGGGCACATAAGTCGCAGTACATTGCTAGGTGGTTTAAGAGGAACGCTACTGCCTATTCCTCATCACTGAGTTATCCTTAGTCACCTTGTACGACACCCACAGGAGAGATTTGGGGAGGTGACAATTATTATTGTATTCAATTCTGCCGTCACCACACGGCATTTTTCTAGTGTTATTTTCAAATTAGAATCAAAATAATATCCAATTAAAATATTCACTTTCGTACCTCTAACATTACAAGCGGTTCAGAAAACGTGGTATAACGGCACGGAGTTTGCTCGGAGATAACAGTTTTTGCTCCAACATAGTTTAAACAGGCCCGCCATTCGTGCTTCTTTAATTTCCTGTTGAAAACTGAAAAACGGTATATCCCGGCCTCTACGGCCTGACCTGTTTACCTTAATAAAACGCAGGGGGTTTCCGGAAAAATCAACAGACGTTTTAGTTTTGGTGAATTTGCAGTTAATTTCAGCCCGTAAGTAGGTACAGTGGACGGCACGCCAGACGATACAAAACTGTCATAATTATATCTCCATTGGACTGGCAAACTTTTTTGACTAGTTTTTGTTTCTTTAAAAGAATTTGAAAAATTTAGAGTGTGGGTATTATTGGTGACTTTTCATTTCTTTCTTCGTTTCTTTAAGGACGTCATCACTCTTCTACTTCTTCTTCTTCCTGGGGGTCAGCGCAGTATGATTACTCTTCCATTCATATCGGGCAGACGTCATCAAGCCATCCACTCTCATTTGATTCATATCATTCATCACACCGGAAAGGTGCTAGTGATGAATGAATGTATAAAAAGGGCTTTATAAGCACCAGTTGCCATGCACATAGCGGTCAAGTTGGATTTATATAATGCTAGTGATGAATTAATATATAGAAAAAAAGGCGGAAAGGACCATGTCGAGAGACCGATGAAGGGAAAGAGTGATTGGAATGACAACATTCCAATCCATACTACTCAAGGTTTTGGCTTAAGTTTTACAACCGTCCGCCTGTCTGACGCCAACCATCTTTGGGTAATCTGTTGTTGGTGGTTTGCTCTCCATTATTCGGGTGCTCCAAGGTGTTTATTGGTCTACCCCGGTCAATCACCCTTAGTCGACTTTTACGACATCCTTGGGATGAGTCGGGGCTAGCACAATCTACGTAATTTTTCGCTCCCAGGCCAGCATAGAAGAAGCTTTGTTAGATTATTCTAATATTTAAATATTATAAATGAGAGTTACAATGCCAATTGCGTTTGAAATAATAATACGTTTAGGCCTTATTTAATTACTGTCTGTACTAAAAAAGGATCATAGGCGTTTACGCAAAAAAGGGTATTTCAATTTGCGCAATCGACTGTACCTAACCCGGGCGACGGTTATTTAAATATGAAAATTATTTTACCCGGAAAAGACTAACGGAGTGAAACGTTACGGCCCGCGTCCAATTCCGTGGAATAGGCACCTTTTGATATTTTGCGCCTTTGCCATTCATTGGTGGGATTCTTTTTCTCTGAATTTTTACGTCTAATCAATTTTAATACAATTGTGAGGAGCTCGCTAACGTAGTGGCATAGCGCGCTAGGGCTGTGATTGCGTAAACTAAGCAATGTTCCAAAGAAAATTTAAGAAAATTGCGAGAACCGAAACGAACATTTTATTTCGAACTTTTTAACCACAATATTTTTTTTTCAATTTAAATTTTGTAAATGGAGTTCGTAAACATCTAATTTGCCTAAACTAGGTGAAGTGTATAAAAATTTAAATTTATTCTTTAAAACAGTAAAATCAAAATGGGAACGAAATTCGGACATAAGTGTAGAAATTTGATTATTAGGAAAAGATATGATATTGTTCATATTTCCTTTTAATTAATAGATCTAGATACGATAATGTCGCAAACGATTGATATCGGGAATTAATTTGTGACTTTACGTTATCAATTATTTCTACAAATAACCGTTTGTATAGGGTTTTTAAATCGATTTCTGGATCTAATCGACGATTATTAAAATTTTTATTATTTATTTTCTAATATCTTTATAATGTTCAAATTAAAATAATAGTTGTATTTCACTCACCGTCACATAGAAAGCAATGCTTTACATTTGTAATCACAGCTAGAATTTAGCTATCAAGGAGCAAAAAGGTGACGAACGAACAATGAACTTATAATACATGACTACGAAAAAAAACAATTAAACGGCACGGCAGGATAATTAACTGCCAATTAATCTTTTCAACGCTTCCCCATTGGCGATTATAGTCATGTAAATTGTTTCGTATGTTTTGTTAGCACGTGCTTGGAATAAGGAAGTGTTTTGCATGGATTTGTTCACATAAATAACCTTTTGTATTGATCGTCAAATTAATCTTCAAGTCCCTTATTAATGAACTGGTGGTAACCATGGTTTATTTCGCGTTTTGTCTTGGTTTCACAGACGTGATTTTGAATGCGAATGGTGCCAAAACGGCAGATCAGTTCACAGTTATCTCCACCCAATTTCTCCGACGGGTTAACAAGGCAAATAAGGGTTAAGGTAGTAATGAATGGGCAGCAGCGTTCTTCTTATACCACCTAGCAACATACCGCGATTTACGTGCCCAATAGATGACAATATATTTGCCACCTAGGACCTAGCATTATTGAATTACTCGCTGGCTAGTAAGCGTAAGGAAAATCCAGATTAAACCGGTAAAGCCTGAACACTACCATAAAACAGCACGTTATTATAACAGCGAACAATAACTGTTATATATTGCACAGTTAACGGTTCGTTAAGAGGAAACAGGGCAATTTCACGGTAGGTACTTAAAATGCAAGCTTCTTAGGATTGCACCTGGGGCCGAGATGGGCAGCATGCAGACGTTGTAGCCAATTATTAAGCAGAAAGGAACATACATACATACATACATGAGTCACGCCTATATCCCCGAAGGGGTAGGCAGAGGTGAACTAGCACCCACGATTCGCCAGTTATGTTAGGTCCCATGTAATAGGTGGCGAGCCTATTGCCATTTATTGGGCACAAAAGTCGCAGTAGGTACATAGCTAGATGGTATAAGAGGAACGCTGCTGCCCATTCCTCATCACTGATTTATCCTTAGTCGCCTTGTACGACACCCACGGGAGAGATTTGGGGTGGTGACAATTGTATTCTACTCTGCCGTCACCACACGGCACCAGCAGAAAGGAAATGCTTCATTAAGGGGGCAATTACACGACGAACGAATTTCTTCATTAGGAACTATATCATCGTATTCCAAGGAAACCGTACAAGTGAGGCGTCTAGATTTTAAGCTACTCATGTGTCCAAAAAATATGTGATAAATCCATTTTTTTTAATGTTATTATTTATTCGACACACAATCACTAGTTGGGATGTGGAAGGTAAGCTACGTCATTAGCGAAAACAGAACGTCTTCAAACGCGGGGCCTGATTCAGTGCTCAGAGATCACGGTCTGATATTTCGTTGGATATTTATTATAAAATATATTGAACGATATTAAAAGGTATATTTTAATCGTAATTCAAGTCTTGCTCATCTTCTTTCTGATTTATTTCGGTATTCGTTAAACCTTCTCAGCATTGCTGTCTCGCTAATTCAAACGGTGACCTTTAAATCTACATTGTCAGCTTCGTCTGCATGCAATTTTCATTCAATTATCTTCACAGTTCAACATTTTTATCCATGGCCTATCTTATAACAAAACTTGAAATGAAAGCAAGGCCTCTTAAAATGTATCTTAAAAATGTACCACGAAATGATTTCATGTTACAGTACATTATTTCCAGCATTGTTTGCCGAATGAGTTGTAGCTTACTGTGGAGTTAAAAATTTGGCAATGGCATGATCGTATTTGCTGATTCGTGTAATGTTTGTGGTGATTTGAGAAAAAGGAAGCCTGAACATTGTTTGGTTTGAAATTTATTGCTTGAACTGAGCACCACAAATATATGTGATTTATTGCAGCATTGTTGGCTCCTGAAATAGAAGATGCTTGACTGATCACGGTTAATACATAAGCTGTATGTTAAGACTCTTCAAATTAACATAAAAAAAAATATTATATAAATTAAAATAGCATCGTTGAAGAGTAAACCCAAGTATGTACACCAAACTGATAACTTATTGCATAATAGTTTGGTTGGTCTATTTTTTGTATAGGCCGCTGACTATACACAGAAATATCATTAACCCTTTAAAAGTGGTAAAGTAGTTTCCACAATAATTTGAACCTTAGTTATTTTGAATAAGGTTTATACCAATAAAAATATTGCATGCATTAAAGGTTAAAACCGTCAAAACAAAATTCATACTCATACATAATATTACACAAACAATGAAATTAACCAAAACAACCTATGTGTAATCCAGAACAATAATGTTGTTCGCACTAGAATCAATAAATAAAGATAAGCATCGCCAGAAACAACGGACTGAGAATGAGTCCATTCTTACAATGGCCAGCTAATGTAATTAATGATCGTATTCGGATATTTTCCAGGGTACCGGGTATTTTCCAAGCAATTGAGTTTCGGTGACCACGGCTTAAAAGAGGGACACATTGTAGATTTTGTAAGCACGATTGAGCTTGAAAATGTCTCTGTATTATCTTGTCGAACCCAATAGACTGATCAGATAGAAATATCACTGAGCTGAATCATTTAGCTCAAAGGTACACAAAAGGCAGTTAGTAATATAGTACGCCACATAGTACTTGAGATACGTAATGATATTGGTGATACAAGACATAAACAGTACGGTTTATATGTTACAATAGAGCAGTAAGCTAAAGATAGCAATCTGAACACTTGGCGCGTACAATACATTACATAAAAAAATATAAAAAATAACGCTATATAAAGGAGAGGGTAGCTCCCGGGTAATATTATGATATTATGTTATTGGCGCCTTGCCAATGGGAAGTCCGTTGCACGCTTACGCGACGGTCCTTCGAGCCGGACGCCGAATTTCTATGAGCTTCAAAGCGTGGAACTGTCGCACTTACGATATTATTAGCGACCTGAAGAATAACAATCAGTTACTATTTTGACGTTGGCCGTGTGGTGACGGCAGAGTAGAATACAATTGTCACCTCCCCAAATCTCTCCCGGGGGTGTCGTACAAGGCGACTAAGGATAAATCAGTGATGAGGAAATGGGCAGCAGCGTTCCTCATAAGCCACCTAGCAATGTACTGCGACTTAATTTTGTGCCCGGTAAATGACAATAGGCTCGCCACCCATGACATGGGACTTGACATAGTTGGCGAAACGTGGGTGCTAGTTCACCTCTGCCTACCCTTCGTGGATATAGACGTGATTTATGTATAAAAATTAGTACCTACTTTCAAAGAATATTTTGGTTAGAAAAAGTTTGAAAAATTATAGTCTTGTTGCGGTAATCGAACCCACGTCTTTTACGATCCTGGCAGATGCCTGTACCACTCGGCCGACCAAGACGTTGGTGGTGTTAGGGTTCAATTCTCGCATCAAGAGTATAATTCTTCAAACATTTTCTAAGTACAATATTCTTTGTAACAACAATCAGTGCTCGCGTTGCAGAGGAGACTTGAAGGATGACAACCAGTAACTGTGAAGGAAACTTGACAGCGCCGCTTTAAGGGCCTATTAATAAAGTCTCCTAACTGGATCTTATCTTTAAGTATTAGAACTTTGGGCGCGAATTATGTTTCGTGACGGTTAGCCCAATTTTCGTAAGTCAATTACAAAGTTAACACGGATCGGCCTGCCTTGTCATTATGACTTTTAGGCGTTATTCGGGAAGTATACAACAACTCTTTGAAAAGGTATTAAAATAAAAATATATCCACATTTCCTGTCACTCGCGGAATAAATAGAGAATGTTATGAATGTCATAAATATTTTACTATTTAACTTTTAAAACCTTTGATGGTGCAAACTATGAAAGATTATTTATGTTTTATGTAATATCGGTTTTATTAAATTTAAAATTAATAGTGTCTGACACCAACCCTTATTGGGTATGCGGTTGTTGCTGGTTTGCTTTCTACCATTTGGGTACCTCAAGGTTCTTACTTGGTTTATACCGATAGAACATCCCTTAATTGACTTTTACGACACCCCTGGGATGAGTCGGCGCTGGCAAATTTTACGTAATTTTTTCGCTCCCAGGCCAGCATGGTAGACTTATCTATACTAATATAAAAAAGCTGAAGAGTCTGTTTATTTGGTTGGTTGGTTAAACACGCTAATCTCAGGAACTACTGACTCAAATTGAAAAAATATTTTTGTGTTGGATAGTCCATCTATCGAGGAAGGCTATAGGCGAAGAGAATAACCAACAATAACACGAGCAAAACCACGGGCGACCACTTGTCACACATAAAAGCTTAAAATTGTAATACACCTATGTTTTATCAGTGCTCGGAATAAACCCACGAGACACATTCGATGTTGGAAAGCGGCAACAATTCTCGAACTGCAATCACAGCGCAACAAGTCATAACTTTTGACACAAGTATCGTGAGTCAGGCAATATCTGTTTGCCACGATTGCACTCTTTTGGTGCAGCAAGCAATTGCGAGGCAGTATGTCATGTGCGATTATTTGGGATATCGTACAGTAAAATAAGCTTAAGCGCTGATATTGGAATAGCAATATGCATCTTATGGTTCCATCTTGTTTTTCTTGTAGTTCCAGCAGTATTCCTCTTATATCACCCAGAATTATACTGAGAATTATGTGCCCGATAAAAAGCAATAGGCTTGCCACCTATTATGGGACCTAACTTAATTAGCGAAAAGTGGGTGTTTAATCCAACTCTACCTACCCATACGGGGATATCGGCGTGGTTAAATGTATGTATGTTAAGTAGTTCCTAGTTGCTTGTTGAGAACAAAATACAATAAATTGTCACCACTCGTCATCACCAGACATCGTCACTACTGCCTTCTAGTAGTTGACTCATCAAATAGACCACGAGGTGCCGGGTTCAATCAGCAGTGGAGTATGTCATATACTGAATGGTAGATTTTTATTAAATGGGACCTCTGGATCTTAATTCCGGTAGGCGAATCTTTAGACCACGGGGGCGGTTAAAAGATAAGATACCGTCTTCATCATTCACTGTGTAGCCGCTTCCCACTTTTGGTGCAGTTTAATTTCACGCAGCGCAAAGTGAGTGGAGCTCCGATGCACGTTTTACTTTTCGCATCGTAACTGAGCAGGAAATATTTCAATTTCATTCGATACACGACACGGTTCAAGGTCTATTCCTTTAGGCCCGTGCATCAGATGGGACAACCGTATTTCAATGTACGATGCTGAATATTTCCAGTTTTTAATCAAAGTACTGTCGACAATACACCATCAACATCACCAGCCTTTTAATGTCCCCACTGCTGGGGCACGGAACTTCCCTGTGGATGGAAAAATATAGAAAGATTTGGCCATAACCCACCACGCTGGCCCAGTGCGGGTTGGTGGGTATTAACAACTGCAGATGCAGCGCGAAGGAAGTCAAGATATTTTTTTTGTGACCCATCCAATGACCGGCCTGAGCTAACATTTCTTAGTTTACAAAATCACAGGCCAAGCGTGCTATGCCACTGCCCTAGCGAGCTCCTCCTTCGACAACACGTGACTTTGTGCAAAAGTACAAATTTCTACTTCATTTATTTTCAACCTAAACGCATTTGCCGGCACAAAGGAGCTTGGCATCGATTAGTACTGGTCACCCATCTGTGCTACGAGGACCCCAATGCCACAATCTCTAGCCCGCTCACTTAATTGCGAAAGGAATCTTCGCTATGGCTCGTCATTGGATGGGCGACCAGAAATTGATTATCTCGAGTTCCTCTATGCTTCGGAAAGAAAGTTATCTTGGTGGTATAGGCTGCATCTGCAAACTTTAATATCCACCAATCAGTTGTGTGGTAGCGTGGTATGGATCAGTATCTTTATATTATTTCATCCATTGGGAATACCTGTGCCGCAGCAGTAGGAATGTGAGAATAGAATGCTGGTGATAATTAGTCCTAATGCTACCCCAAATATGATTTTCATGACCATTATCACAACCAAGAGCGCTCACACCAACCCAGCTACAGAGTTTCTCAAACTACGATTAATGTTGTACAATTCATTTCTTCCCCGTAAAACTAACCACCCAAACGACCTCATACATCCTACTTTAACTAAAATAATGTCTCAGCGTCAAGTTACTTGTAAAATACATATATTAGGTGCCGCAAAGTTGTCAGCACTAACGTACGGGAAACGGTGTAGGGTCAGCAAAACAGGATTCGTGGTGAAATATTGCGTTGAATAAACCGAAGTAAAATGGTAAAGATGTGGATGGTGTGCAATATGTTGTTTCTATATTTTTATTTATTTATGTTTCCTGGTTGTTTTCGAGTTATTGAAGTACTTACGATATTGACCGAATAGGATTTTTTGTTTAAATCAACCGTTCTATTATATATTTTTTATATTGACACTGCATAATTTATTTTACATTTGTTGTCTTAATAGATTCATAAGTTTCTAAAGTGAAAAAAAGTCAAAAAGTCTTCAGGGAGGATCATAGGCCATGAAAATAAAAAATAAGCATACACACATAAATCAAGCCTATATCCCCGAAGGGGTAGGCAAAGGTGAACTAACACTCACGTTTCGCCAATTATGTAATAGGTGGCGAGCCTATTGCCATTTATCGGATTCAAAAGTCGCAGTACATTGCTAGGTGGTATAAGAGGAACGCTACTGCCCATTCCTCATCACTGATTTATCCTTAGTCGCCTTGTACGACACCCACTGGAGAGATTTGGTGTGGTGACAATTGTATTCTACTCTGCCGTCATCACACGGCATAAAAAATAAGATGTATATTTAATTCTTCGTAATAATTTTTCAAATAAGTATGAGTATATTTTTATTTATATATATTTATATATGTTTTTATTTAAAAAAAAAACAAATAGTATCTAATATGAATCTTCCACTTTAAATGAATTTCAGATAACATTAAATGAATGTATTTTTTGCCGACAGTACATTCGCACGTTAACGTCTCACTCGACTTCAACTGTTCGTTAGTGTTCCCAAAACAAACATTACAATAATTTTCTAACAAGACTTCTAAATTTAACTGTCTACATTTTAGTTTACAAGTTTTTAATTGAAAAGCAAATTAGCAAAGTGTAATAGCGCTTCTGTCCTTTCCTCATCACTGTTTTAACCTTGGTAGCCTTGTACGACACCTGCGGGAGAGGTCAGGGGTGGTAACAATCGTGGTGGTGACAATCGTATTCTGCTCTGTCGTCACCGCGCAGCATTACCTGTAAACCTATCACAACGCCAAGAAACAAGAGTGCTTGGCGGCCTTTCAATGGTGTCAGTCAGTCATATTTTTATTTCATACATACATACATACATACATAAATCACGCCTATATCCCCGAAGGGGTAGGCAGAGGTGAACTAGCACCCACGTTTCGCCAGTTATGTTAGGTCCCATGTAATAGGTGGCGAGCCTATGCTTGATGGTACAAGAGGAACGCTGCTGCTCATTCCTCATCACTGATTTAACCTTAGTCGCCTTGTACGACACCCACGGGAGAGATTTGGGGTGGTGACAATTGTATTCTACTCTGCCGTCACCACACGGCAAATTTTTATTTCAACCATTCAAAAATTGTTTCAGAGTGGACTTTGTGCAGTGAAAATGGGAATCATTGAAATAAAAGTTTAGTGATGTGTTTGACGTTGAGAATTTCATAGTGGTCTTAAACACCTCACAAGTCGCTATCATGAACTCTGTTACCATTCGATTCGCGCCAAGCACTCCCTAGATACGTTCAAATGTGTGACATCCATATTTTAATTTAATATTCAAGAAAGCAGGAGAAAACCTCGCTAGCGCAGTGGCACAGCGCGCTTGGCCTGCGATTGCGTAAACTAAGCAATTTCGCTAAGGCCGGTCATTGGGTGGGTGACCAAAAATTTACTATCTCGAGTTCCGTGCTTCGGAAGGCACGTAAAGCCGTTGGTCCCGGCTGCATCTGCAGTCGTTAGTACCCACCAACCCACACTGGGCCAGCGTGGTGGGTTATGGCCCAATCTCCCTATATTCTTCCATCCTCAGGGAAGGCCCGTGCCCCAGCAGTGGGGACATTAAAAGTGCTGGCGATGATGATGATGATGATTCAAGAAAGATAAATGAAAATATAACAAAGAAAGTTTCTAAATGACTTGTTTCCAGGAACCTTAAACCGACAAAAATAAACAAATATCAACTGAAGATTCCCCAATCTGTTATCTGATTAAAAATAATAATGCATTTCCCATTCATACAGAATAATGCTCCGTTCCAGACGACTGCACTCCCGCCTATAAATTTCACTGTGATATTTCATAGCGGCTCACTCGTAAATTAGCGTAGGAAGTCGTTACCGGTCGTCGAAATGACAAGATGCGCATTAAACACTAAAATTGTACGAAACTAATTACCTTTAGCACCGTGCATGAGATGTTGGGCTTAGGTATTATTACTCTGGCTAGCCGAACGGCTGGCTGAGTTGCCTTTGTCTTTGATTGGTGGATAACTGGTGATTGAAATAGTGTTATTTTTTGTACATAATATAGATTATATACACACATAAATCACGCCTATATTTGTAGGCATAGGTGATCTAAGCACCGACGTTTCACCAACTACGTCAAGTTCCATGTAATAGGTGACGAGCCTATTGCCATTTATCGGGCACAAAAGTCACAGTACATTGCTAGGTGGTATAAGAAGGACGCTGCTGCTCATTCCTCATCACTGATTTATCCTTAGTCGCCTTACCCACGGGAAATATTTGGGGTTGCCGTGTGGTGACGGCAGAGTAGAATACAATTGTCACCAACCCAAATCTCTCCCGTGGGTGTCGTACAAGGCGACTAAGGATAAATCAGTGATGAGGAATGGGCAGCAGCGTCCTTCTTATACTACCGTCCTGACAATGTACTGCGACTTTTGTTTGACTTAACATAATTGGCGAAACGCGGGTGAGAATTCACCTCTGCCTACCCCTTCGGGGATATGGGCGTGATTTATGTATGTATGTAATATTTGGGGCGGTGACAATTGTATTCTACTCTACCGTCACCCCACGGCTTTAGATTATACATACATAAATCACGCCTTTCTCCCCCTAAAGGGTAGGCAGAGGTATTTTAACATCCACGTTTCGCCAGATTATTTTCAGGTCCCATGTTATATGGGTCCAGCCTATTGCCGGTATTTGATGAATGGTGCACTAGGAACCCTGTTCTTATTCCTCGTTTTATTAGATACTAGTGGTAGCCCGAGGCTTCGCTCGCGTTAATGACGGTTGTCGTAATGACTATAGCCTTTCTCAATAAATGGACTATCCAACACAAAAATATTTTGTTCACAATAAAACTCTTCAGCTTTATAATATTAGTATAGATATAGATTTAAAAGTTAACGGGTGTTATATTAATCGTGAATGGCCGTGAATTGTTATAGCTTTGATAAAACATTACGATATAGCTTATACTTTCGTTGGACGAAATTGATGTAGTACCTTGTACAATGTAGTGTCAGTCAGAAGTTATCTCACTCAAAACTACGTCAGACGAAATTGATATCGTACAATTATTATTGTGGTGTCAACTTAACACGTCTGCCCTTGTCGAATAACATTTACAATTCCAAGCTCTTTCTGAAATACAAATATAGAAGCGACCTTACTGGGATTGAATATCAAACGCTGCAATACATTTTGCTATAAGACTGTCTAATACTGTCGTTTGTCATCATACACTCGCTGTTCCCTACATAAAAACTTGATAGCCCTTCATAAAATTAGCATATTTTACCTTGTATGTGGGGAATTTTAACTGAGGCAGAACATTATTCAAGATTTGATGTGAAGGAAGTTGAAAGCGAACCGAAAATTGTTCAACAATATTTTATAACAGGCAGTCAAACAATTTTCTATGTGTTTTCATGACAATAAATCGACACGATTAAATGAGGAAATATAGTTTAACGAATTGATCTCTGAAACTAGAAATGTGGTACTTTTTTCAATGCAATATACTTAAATGCTATGAAAAAATGTAAAAGAAAAGAAAAATGAGATTTTATTCCTGAAAATCATGACAGGTGCCGTGTGGTGACGGCAGAGTAGAATACAATTGTCACCACCCCAAATCTCTCCCGTGGGTGTTGCACAAGGCGACTAAGGATAAATCAGCGATGAGGAATGGGCAGCAGCGTTCCTCTTATACCACCTAGCAATAATAGTACTGCGACTTTTGTGCCCGATAAATGGCAATATGCTCGCCACCTATTACACGGGACTTGACATAGTAGGCGAAACGTGGGTGCTAGTTCACGTCTGCCTACCTCTTCGGGGATATAGGCGTGATTTATGTATGTATGTATGTAAATTATGACTCACACGAATCGGGACATAATTCATGCTCAACTTAAGACTGTTTTGCTTTGTCGTCTGTACTCGTCTAGTGCACAAGTATAGTAGACCTTTTGTTTGCTATGTTAGGCTCCATACAATAGGGGCAAGCCTATTTCCATGCAACCGTTGATCGGAGTAACGTACAGTCACCACGTCAGACTACCACAAAATGCAAAATTTCTCAATCGATTTTGTGCTCTATTATTACAGGTTAAGGTTGAAAATCGATTGAAGAAATTTGACAGTTTTGGGTAGTCTGAAGTTGTAAGCTGATCTTCGTTGTAATTTGATCATCCATCCAATGATCGGCGTTAGCGAGTATTACTTAGTTTACGCAATCGCGTATTTTGAATATTTTGAATTTTGTGTTCGTGTATTTTGAATGTCTCCTCGATAAATGTATTTTAAATGTTCCCATTCTTCTCCCTGCCCTGTTCCCAGATCCCAGTATTCCTGTATTCAAGAGTCGGCGCAGTATGTTTCCTCTTCCATTAATATCGGTCAGACGTCATCAAGCCATCCACTCCCTTTTGATTCATATGATCCATCACACCGTAAAGGTGGTTGTGATGAATGAATGTATAGAAAAGCGACAGAACGGACCATGTCGAGAGACCGATGAACGGCGAGAGTGATTGGAATGACAACATTCCAATCCGTACTGCTCAAGGTTTTGGCTTAGGTTTTACAGCCGGCCGCCTGCCTGACACTCTTTGGGTAAGTTGACTCTCTTGAGTTTAAATGTTGCCATTAAATTTTATTCGCACGTTTCCTCCCAACTGTCTTGCCAAAGATCCCTCTTGAATTAGTCCGATTATTCACGGAAACTTTAAAGTCTATCTTCGCACACGTTAGCAAACCACTAATGAGATAGCGTAACCAATCGCTGGCATAAACTAGTGCCTAATTGGTTTGATATACCAATACTCTTTTTTTTAATATGGATTCTATTCTGGGGGGCCAGGAACTTTGTGATTTCTCGGTGTCAAGTCTGTAATTGAAGCTGTGACTGTGTTTTCAAGTACTGTTGGAGGGGGTACTTTTTGTTAGAGAACAATGAGGATCTTGTATCTAAATATATTATTATGATTGCTGCATAATGACGGCAGAGCAGATAACATTGATACAGCCCCTTTTTGCTCCCGTGGGTATCTTACAAGGTGACTAATTCTTTTGAATATGATGACTAAGAAGCAGTAGCATTTCCAGTACATCGCCTAGCGATATTCCTTTTGACGTTATTGACCTAGCATAGTTTGCAAGATGTGGGTGTTAATACACCTCTGCCTACTTCCTTTCTTCAGGGATAAATAGGCGTACCTCATGTATGCGAGACTATTAGATCACCACCCCAAATCTCTCCCGTGGGTGTCGTACAAGGCGACTAGGGATAAATCAATGATGAGGAATGGGCAGCAGCGTTCCTCTTATACCACCAATAGCAATGCACTGCGACTTTTGTGCCCGATAAATGGAAATAGGTTCGCCCCCTATTACATGGGACCTAACATAATTGGCAAAACGTGGGTGCTAGTTCACCTCTGCCTACCCCTTCGGGTATATAGGCGTGATTTATGTATGTATGTATCACTTAATTAAAATAATGTTTAATGTATTGTACTACCTATGTAGTTCTATAATCTGTTTTAAAAGTTAAGTGTTTTATTACTATAGATGAAATAACTGACACGACCACGTAAAATTTAATTGAATATTCACCCTGTGCTAATAGAATTAGTGAAATTAACAAAATTCAGAATTCAAATTTTAATCTCTCGTCTAGCGCGTGATTGAGTCGTACCCGTATTCTGAATTATGTACGAGGATCTCAGGTATTTGAATTTCATAACGCTCACAGGGAGTGCAGTCCAGCCAGTGTGACCACACTGGAAACTTTTAATGGGACCACCAAAAATTTATAATGCAAATTGTCCAAACTATCCTAGTTTGTGCAAAATTTTCTGAGTTTGACTCACTTATTTTCTAATGCTTGGTGGAATTTGTGTCAAATCTAATACATATTAATGAATGAGTTAGATTGCATTATTGTGTGTTATGTTAATATAATTGATAAGGTTGTAAACATTTTTATAGTAAGCCTTATATGACACTAAAGTGATGGATGATATGAATTAAAAGGGAATGGATGGCTAGATGACATTTGACCGATATTAATTGAACATACTGCGATGACTCCAAATAAACTGGGAACAGGGCAAAAAGAAGAAGATACATACATACATACATACAAACATAAATCACCCCCGAAGGGGTAGGCAGAGGTGAGCTAGCACCCACGTTTCGCCAAATATGTCAGGTCCCATAGGTGGCGAGCCTATTGCCATTTATCGGGCACAAAAGTCGCAGTACATTGCTAGGTGGTATAAGAGGAACGCTGCTGCCCATTCCTCATCACTGATTGATTTATCCTTAGTCGCCTGTACGACACCCACGGGAGAGATTTGTGTTGGTGACAATTGTATTCTACTCTGCCGTCACCACACGGCCAAAGAAGAAGATGTGACCCCAAAACGCCTTATAGAAAATAGAAGAAGAAATTCATATTAAAAAGTAGCAACTTCTTGGTCTTCTAACGTTTACTACCTTACTCGGCTGATAAAAAAATCACCCGCGGGAAAGATTTGGAGTGGTGACAATTGTATTCTACTCTGCCGTCACCACACGGCTAACAGCTACAGGGACATAACATTAATTAAAATATCATAACATCTTTTTTTGCATTTTTAGTCACCTACACCACAGTCTAAAGATTTGCAAGGATTCATGAGTTGACTGGCAAAGATCTCTTTTAGAGATAAGTCCGACCTTGCAAACTATGCATTTTATTATTACACATTACATTTAATGTAATTTTATTGCAATAAAGAGTATTAATAAAAAAGAGTAATAATAATAAATAATTCGAAGGACGTTTTATCTTTGACTGACAAGTCAATTATCTCTTTTCGGAACTTGTGGTTACTTCATAGGAGTACGTGTACGCAATTTGACTGAACCACGGTTAAATAAACGCATATTTATGTACAATTATGAAGTAGAAACGGGTACGGTTATAATAGGATACTACCTATTTAAATTATAACCCAGGGCGTTGAAATTTGAACTGCAAATTAAAATTTTCTTTCATAGGTGGTTAGTGTGTGACTGAAAATGAAAAATGTAGGACTAATGAAAATGAAAATGAAACCCACTTTTCGCCAATTATGTTCAGTCCCATGTAACTGGTGGCGAGCCTATTGCCATATATCGGGCACATAAATCGCAGTACAAATTTATATTGCTAGGTGGTATGAGAGAAATGCTGCTGCCCATTACTCATTGCTGTCTTTACCCTTAGTCGCCTTGTACGACACCCATGAGAGAGATGGGGGTGGTGACAATTGTATTCTGCTCTGCCGTCACCACATGGCCAAATATAACAGTGTAGTTATTGAGCTCCTATATGCGTTCCGGGTGATGACAGAACAAAATATAATTGTCACCAGTGTATACCACCTTGCAATATACTGCGATTTGCATACCCGACTGATGGCAATAGGCTTGTGCCTTAAAACACAAGACCTAATACAGTTGCCGTTATAACACCTCTACCTACATATTCGAGAATACATGGATGTGATTTATGTATACCATATTACCTATATATATATATTCCTTTAGCTTAATTTTATTTAACATAATGGCATAATAAATTAATATTAAACTAAAATTGATATACCTACCTATTATATCCACAGAAAATTTATTTCGAACCTTTTTCTATTTAATATTCAATTTCCATTCATTAAAATTATTAAGATTCTTGTTTTTTAAACGAGAGACCATTATAAAGCAAATAAATCTCTTTGTCTGATTAAGTGTTGAGTTCCAGATTAACGACACAATTAAGTATCGTTTGTGGAATAAAAATAATATTGGGCTGTATTATAATTGAACCTAACCCACAAAATCAAATTATTCTAGCTTCTATTAAATGGAAAATGGCGTCTTTATTTATTTCATATTATTCAACAATTTGTGGTTACCTCATTAATTTCGATGAATAATTCTTAATTTCCTGTGGGTCACTTTATTATTTCCGAAATAATATCCTTGTACAAACATAATAATAAAACAATTATTTTACTGGCAGTATTGGGAATACCATCAACACATTTCATAGTCAAGTTGGATGTTGAAACTGATTACTTTACGAAATTTAGTCTGCGCAAGTACTTCGAGCGTGTGTTCTTCTAAGCTTAGTAGAGTCCAATATCCTTTAATTTAATTAAGCTCCCTCAACCTGATAGCTTCGAAAGTAGGAATGAATAGATATTGAGGTAAGAAGCCTTGGGGAACTTGGAATGAATAGATATTGAAGTAAGAAACCTTCCAGAACTTTAAACTTTGACCAGTCAGACTGAGCTCTGGTTTGAAGATATCTCAATGAAAAGTAGGCCTTTTGCCACTGTATGGTACAGGTGACACAGATGCACTGGCCTGAGGCTTTAGGTCGTCTTGGAAACCATTCATAAACGTTACGTTTGCCTAAGGTTCATTGCAACATTCTATCATTGAAGAGTAATTGCAATTTCTCCTGTGAGTGTCGTACAAAACTATAGGTTAAAACATCAATAAGCATTGATGGCGTTCCTCGTAGACCACCAAGAAATATACTTCGGTTTACGTGCCCGATAGATGGCAATAGGCTCGCCACCTATTAAATGGGACATATTTAATTCAACTCCGCCAACTCCTCCAGGGGTATAGGCGAGATTTATGTATGTAACGTTGTAAGACAATAAGTGCCTTCTAAATGCAGAAATCAATATTTAACATCTAAAGTAGATATTTTTGTAAATAGGTACTGTGCATTCAGAGTTCGCTTTTCAATATTGTTTGTGATGTGAACCTGATATAAATATAGGCTGTTGCGTAAAGGCAGGATGATACACGTCGAATATCGGAAAGTCCTTTACCCAGAATAAGGTAAAGAATTTCCTAAAATTCACGCTTCTACCTACCGGACGTACGCACACTTTCCAGATACTTTTTTGAGACGGTTCGCGTATCCGTTCCCTCTTCCTGTCCCAAACCCTCGATTGTATAAAACAAAATTATAACATGGAAAATTCGGCTTCAAGAACATAAGACGGCTGGATAAAGTTGGCAGAATTTTTTACGCGTTTTTCTAAGAACGATACCGACGTCTTGATAGTTTTATCAAAAGAGTTGATGATAGAAACATTGAGGAGTAACTAGTTATTGTATGGACATTGTATTGAGGAGGAATAAATGTTACGTAACAAAGAATATGTTAAGAATGGATGTGAATGGACCGAAAATGAGGCGAAGACCGAAGAAGCGATGTGCGGATTGTGTGAAGGATGGTAATGGGAAAGAAGCAAGTTAATGCTGAACTCACGTCTAATAGAAAATAATCAAATACAAAGACACGTTGTGCCAATCACATCTATTAGATAATAGAGCAAAATAGTTTAAATTGATAAAATTTACAGTATTTGCATCAAGCGAAGACGGATGCCATTTCAATTATTTTAAAGATTAATCGATTGCTTTTTTGGAGCGAATAACTCGATTCGCTTCGTTACAGCAAGACCATATAACAGTTTCGTAATACCCCTTTCCGAATAAAGAATAGACGTTCAACCTTCTTCATTAATTCTCTAAATGCTCCAGAGAAATGTGCAATCCATGAGGAGAACATGTCACATACAGGAGACTCCACCTAATGACCCCGTTTCGCGAGATCAACTCTAGAAGAATCCGCATTTCGATAAATCTCGCTTAAGCGAAACAAAGTTGAGCAGAAATAGCTTGCACTGTCCCAAACTTTTACCATTTGCGATCTGTTAAGTGTGTTGTTCGTTCCGTTTCAACAGGCTGCGATATAAGACGTTTTGTTTACGCTTTTAATGGGTTCAAAGGTTTCTGGACTGAAGACACTAATGGATGGCTATTTGTAGCGAAATCGCCGGCGAGATTTTCGTAATTCTAATACAATTCAATCAAACGTCATTAGTGCTGACGACTTTTATATTTATGATTTCTATGAGTGTGTGTTGTGTTTGATCAGAAAAAAATCAAAGAGAAGCCATTTTAGAGATTGCACATTAAAGATTAAAGACTATAGTTATCAATGTTATATTTTATAAGCCAAACTTATGTCTAGACATAAGAACCATAACATACAGTCTCAAATTTATTTAAGTTTATTTCATAAAACACCTCTGCCTACTCCCTCGGGGATAAGCAGGCATGACTGATGTATATAATTTGATGGTAGAATAATTATCACAGGAAAAAATCAGTCAAATACTTTTACGAAAAATTAAGACCTGCATCAGAGAAACACGAGACGTATATGTCTCAGAACAAGAGGCAAAAAATAACTTAACTTCTCTAGAGGCAAGGTTTCTCTCAAATTGCTATTGTAACTCGAACCTGACACCGAACGCCTAAAATAGACTCCTCACGTCCTTAAGAGCATTTGAGTTGAGCTCGATTTCAAGAGGTCTGACGTCAGAAATCTCTTCGTATCCGACAAAAGGTATTTAATCTATTTTTACACCTCGTCCTTTTGCTACTGTATGTTTGACTCAAAACATTTATCAAACTTGCAAAATGGATTTCCAGCGTGAATTTTATTTAATCTGAAACATTTTTGAGAGAGAACGAGAAGTTTGATAGAACAGTCATTGGATGGGCGAACAAAAATATATTTAGTGTCGTCTGAAGCCTGGACGAACTCAACACGATCTGTCGATCATCCATCCAATGCTAACTTTGCTTAGATTACTTTATCACAGCCCGAGTGCTGGCCACTGCGCCGCGAGCTCTTCAAAGACCCCGACATAGTGATTACAAATTACGACAAGATTACGATCAAGAAACCTTAATACAAGCTATCTCTCAAACAAATCCAATCAAGTCTAAAATTGGCCGAGATACTATCTATAAGACCATGGGGCATCCGCGAAATATTTCTATTAAGCCCTAGAGTTCGCAGACCCCGCCTTTGAGCATTTTTATTTACCCACCCCAAATGAAAACAGATTAATTAACACCAGAAAAATGTTCCGAGTGAAGCAAAAAGTTTCCAAGCTGGAATTGAGAAGGATTTGTCTTAGTTTCGCTTTTTAAATTAAGCAAAGAGTCCCCAGTGCGTCTCCATCTATCATTGCCACTAATCTCCTTAAAACAGTGTATTTGTTTAAAAGGGCCTCGTCGACCTTATTCTCAACACCTAGAAGAGTCTTCGCGCCTCTCAACGCGTTCGAGTAACGCCGAGAAATTTGAAGTGCCCTGACTGAATGGTCTCTCCTGGTTTGTTAGCTAACGATACAACTCTGGAGATTTTGGGTATGTAGTATTTCAGCTTACATAGTTAATACTGCTACAGCATTTTCAGGATTTGCCACTAATTATGATGTACCGTCATTGATTACCATATCCTTGCATTGCTCTCAGTTCATATCCGGAAGCGCTGTGTTTATTATTTATGTTGTTTATTCTATCAATCAAACTACATCCAGCCAGTCAGATACAATTAAGCAAAAAATTAAGTCCTTGCTATCTCTTCGATTTTAATTTTAACATTATATAAATGTTAGAAAAATTAGTACAAAGATTTTGGGGTTAGAAAAAGAATCTCGAAAAATTATGATCTTGAGGCGGGAATCGAACCCGCGTCCGCTGCTATCCGGGCAGGTGCCTGACCGCTCGGCCACCCAAGACACTAATTAACTTGCCGAAATTCTTCTAACCTTTACACTTCACGTTGTAAGCCAACGGGTACCCTCGCAATGTAGAAATAAATTTCAAACATTCCAAAGCAGATATTTTTACAAATACCGTGCGTTCGGTTAAGCTTGGGTTTGCTTTATAAACTATTCGATTTTAATTTTAACATTATATAAATGTTAGAAAAATTAGTACAAAGATTTTGGGGTTAGAAAAAGAATCTCGAAAAATTATGATCTTAAAATTAAATATAATGTTAAAATTAAAATCGAATAGTTTATAAAGCAAACCCAAGCTTAACCGAACGCACGGTATTTGTAAAAATATCTGCTTTGGAATGTTTGAAATTTATTTCTACATTGCGAGGGTACCCGTTGGCTTACAACGTGAAGTGTAAAGGTTAGAAGAATTTCGGCAAGTTAATTAGTGTCTTGGGTGGCCGAGCGGTCAGGCACCTGCCCGGATAGCAGCGGACGCGGGTTCGATTCCCGCCTCAAGATCATAATTTTTCGAGATTCTTTTTCTAACCCCAAAATCTTTGTCCTTGCTATCTCACTTAACGTATAGATAAACTCAATGAATACTTATGTTGAACATTTAGTAGTGGTGACTTCAAAGACGGCTTAATTACCTGAAACAAAAATAAAAAAAATATATTAGCATAATTTCTTCTTCTTTTAAAACCTGCCAAGGTTAGTGGTAGAAATTAAAATTTTCGTCTTTCACAGATCTAAATCATAATTCATAAGTTGTTATTTTCTTCTAGTAACAGGAATAACAAATAAATAATATGAGAATACTGCTACCTACCCAAAGAGGGTTGGTGTCAGGCAGGCGGCCGGCTGTAAAACCTAAGCCAAAACCTTGAGCAGTATGGATTGGAATGTTGTCATTCTAATCACTCTCTCCGTTCATGGGTCTCTCGACATGGTCCGTTCCGTCTCTTTTCTATACATTCATTCATCACTAGCACCTTTACGGTGGGATGGATGATATGAATCAAAAGGGAGTGGATGGCTTAATGACGTCTGACATATGAATGGAAGAGGAAACATACTGCGCCGACCCCAGATAGACTGGGAACAGGGCAGGAAGAAGAAGAAGACTGCTGAGACACGATTGTTATGTTAACATTAGCAGAATCAGGCACCAGTCTCATTTATTAACTGTATTTGTATGTAATGAAAATTATGGATTGTATAAATTTTACATACATACATACATACATAAATCACGCCTATATCCCCGAAGGGGTAGGCAGAGGTGAACTAGCACCCACGTTTCGCCAGTTATGTTAGGTCCCATGTAATAGGTGGCGAGCCTATTGCCATTTATCGGGCACAAAAGTCGCAGTAGGTATATAGCTAGGTGGTATAAGAGGAACGCTGCTGCCCAATCCTCATCACTGATTTATCCTTAGTCGCCTTGTACGACACCCACGGGAGAGATTTGGGGTGGTGACATTTGTATTCTACTCTGCCGTCACCACACGGCATAAATTTTACAGTTGTGTATTATTTAATGGCGTTCTGTTGGATGTACGAAGCTGGCATCAACATCATCATCATGGAAGAAGGCATCAACAGTCAACAGCTTGTCAGGGTCACCACAAATTCCCAAAATATTTTATTTTATTTTGTCATTAACATTAAATAATTATTGACAAATGCGCTGGCGATCGGACAAGGTCAACTTGGGACGGGCTTGAATTCTCGTAGGGGGCTTTGACATAAAAAATAAGCCGGAGATGTAAGTACCTGTCAATGAGTCATCTATGCTGGCCTAAGAGCGAACAAATAACGTAGAATAGGTCAGCCCCGTCTCATCCCATGGGTGTCGTAAAAGTCGACTAAGGGAGATTGCCCGGTGTAGACCAATAAGCACCTTTGGGCACCCGAATGGTGGAGGGCAAAACCACCAACAACAGCATACCCAAATAGGGTTGGTGTCAGGCAGGCGGCCGACTGTAAAACCTGAGCCAAAACCTTGAGTAGTATGGATTGGAAAGTTGTAATTCCAATCACTCTCTCCGTTCATCGGTCTCTCGACATGGTCAGTTCCGTCTCTTTTCTATACATTTATTCATCACTAGCACTTTTACGGTGTGATGGATGATATAAATCAAAAGGGAGTGGATAATGTGATGACGTCTGACCGATATGAATGGAAGAGGAAACATACTGCGCCGACCGCAGATAGATTGGGAACAGGGCAGGGAAAGGAAGTAAGTACCTACCTGTCGATACTAATAGAACGTAAAAAAAATAACCCTGAATCTTAACACGCGAAACTGTGACGTGACAACCCTCGCTGTCGCCGTTCGACGCGGCTGATGTCATCGAGTGCCTCGAGCACTGGACCGCAAATGCTGACGCGGCGGCTTTGACGCCAAACGAACACTTAAAAAGACCCGCAGGTTGACGTCAGTAAGCTCGAGCATCCTCCAGGCTATTAAGGTGCTTCTACACGGTGCATGTAGCTTGCGCATGTCGAAGCATTTGAGCGGGTTGTGTGCATCGTGTGAACGAATCCAGCGAGTCCAGTACTCAACTCGAGTATGTACCTGCTCAAGTAACATGCGCAAATAGCCTGTGCGCACATCACACGGATTACATAAAGTATTTGCGCGGGCAGCATGCATGTGTAGCTTGATCAAGTAACTGGCCCAAGTAGCCCGCACGTTTGTTTATGCACTGATCAACTAACACGAGCATGCTTTCTTCCCTGCCCTGTTCGCAGGCTATCTGGGGTCGGCGGCCAGACGTCATCAACCCATCCACTTCCTTTTGATTCATATCATCCATCACACCGGAAAGGTGTTCGTAATGAATGAATTTATAAAAAAAAGTCGGAACAGACCATGTCGAGAGACCGATGAACGGAGAGAGTGATTGAAATGACAACATTCCAATCCATACCGCTCAAGGTTTTGGCTTAGGTTTTACAGCCGGCCGCTTACCTGACATCATCCCTCTTTGGCTGTTATTGGTGGTTTGCCCGGCACCATTCGGGTGCCCCAATGTTCTTATTGGTCTGACCAGGAAATCTCCCTTAGTCGACTTTTACTACACCCATGGGATGAGTCGGGACTGGCCAATTCTACGTTATTCCCTCGCTCCCAGGCCAGCATGGCAAACAAAAACTCGGGCATGCTGCTTGCGCGACTAGCTCCCGCCTGTACTTGCTCCGTTCTTTTGCACGGTGTAAAAGCACCATTAGAGCCGCGGACGTGTCTCACCAACTCAGTTTTTCGAGTCCCATAAGAGGTTATTGATCAGAGTGGTCGCTCGCGACGGAAAAGTGAAACGCGAATCGCTCCGAGCCTATAAATAAGAACAATGGCGCTCGGGTCTTTTGTAATTGGGGATACGACTGAGTTGTCCCTGTTATTCAGATATTCGGACAGAAAGTAATTTCCGAAAATATGCATGGGAGAAGGGCGGATGAGATCGACATAGTAGGCTAGACGGATATTTACATACACACACATAAATAAATTATGCCTATTTATAACCGATGGGGTAAGCAGATGTGAATTAACCCCCATTTTTCGTCAATTATGTTAGCTCCCATGTAATAGGGTGGCGAGCCTCTTGCCATGCTAGGTGCTATAAGAGTTAGTAAGGGTTATACAGTGTGGAAAGAAAGCATGGGCCCTGGAGGGAAAGTACCTTAAATCTTTAAAATAGTTCAATTTGCTGAAAAAAAACATTCCTTAATTTTTAAAAAGAAACATAACTGCATTTACAGATTTCTCAAAAAGCTTACCCGAACCGGGAATCGAACCAATAAAAGAATTTAAAAAATTAGCCCTTGTCATTTTATTTTACTAATCGATGCAGTCGATGTTAAAAATAGATTTTCTCCAAGAAACATAGGGTCTTAGAAAGAAAAAACATTATTATATCTAACATTTATTTTACTCTCGAATTAAATCAAATCCTTATTTTTTTATTGTTGCTCGCAATTCTTGTTGGTAATTGGAATTGAAAAAAGAAAGTTTGAAAATAGAACGTTTAATTTGTTAACGGTGGAACATTTTTTGAAATTTGACCGAACATCTTGGTAATCATTATTGATTTCTATCCGACGAAAAAACGGAGGAGGTTACTCAATTCGTACCCGTATGTTTTTTTGTTTTGCCAACATTTCGTAATAAGTATTTCGTATTATTAATTATTAAAATATTGGCGTATCAAGAGCAATAAGATTTAATAGAAGCATACATTTCAAACTTCAATGATTACAATTTAGCTATTCAGTGGTATGGCGAAAACCGAAAGGTATCCGAGTAGACAAATACAGTCGAGAAAAGTTATGGCGCAAATGGTGAAAAACTTAGTAAATGTCGGAGGTTTAAAAAATCATTTAGTACAAAGGCCTCATCGTAATCTGCACATTTTTGATATGGAATTTATTACATAGTTAAATAATTAGCCTCTTGTTAGGTTATATGTTTCTTCCATATTAGTTTATTGCATCTCTCAATTCTAATAAAATAAGATTCTCGTAAGGATGGAGAGTATTCGAGAGTAAAAGTAAAATAAACTTCAGATTTCATGTTTTTTTTATTAATGAGACCATATTGTGTTACTCAGAGAAAAATTATCGTTAGATAACATCGTCCGCATCGATTAGTAAAATAAAATAGCGTGGGTATTTTTTTATTATTTTTTAGTTGGTTCGATTCTCGGTTCAGGTAAGCTTTTTGAAAAATCTGTGAATGCAATTATGTTTCTTTTTAAAAATAAAGGAATGTTTTCTTTCAGTAAATTGATTTATTTTATAGATTTAAGGTACTTTCCCTCCAGGTAGCATAAGCACTTATGTAATGGATACTAGATGAAGATATTGATATGGTTATAGTCCTTAATATTCAGACTATAATTCTTCTAAAGTTTTCTGAACTATTTTTCTTTGTAATTTCTTTTATGGCAATCAAAATCAAAATAAACCTAATATTTAGTTCATTAAAACGTTCTACCTGTAAACTTCATCGCATTCTTCTCCATCAAAGTGATGATTATTCGAAGCTTGTTCTGGCGCTGGTGGGCGACCTCTTTTGACGCTTGATATCGCAATTCCGCAAGAATGAACGCTTTAATTGGATTATTGATGTTAACGCGAACTCTGAAAGCCTCGTCAACTAAGTAAATTTAGAAGCATTTTAATAAGTATTTTTCTTGGAGCTCAGGGCTTTAGTTGAAACGGGAGAGTGCTTTGAAAATGTGCGTTGGTCATTTAAATAAGAAAATAATACATTGCTTGAAAGACATTTAATATTGACAAGTCTTTGTGGTAGTTTTACGTCTGATGATGGGCCAGATAATATGATACATGATAATGGAGTGCAGGAACTAAACAAATAATTGGCGTGAAGCTTATTATTTATCATCACCAGACCCTTACTGCTGGGCACTCACCTTGCCCATGGATGTAAGAATACAAGAAGGAAGCGTCGGAAGAATTTTGATATAAAACCAAAATTCTAATTATTATTTCCTTTTATAATATTTTTCTAATTTTGGGGTATATTATTGGGATTATTTAAAACAAAATCAAAATAAATATTACTTTGATATAACTGATGTCAAAAAGACACAATTATTTGAAGCTACATCTTGGAGAATTAAAAACGCAGACATCATAATAAAATTGTACCACTATTGTACATAACTGTGTCCACCGCAGCCTCATTAGGGCTGCAACGTTTTACGAGAGCCGCTAACAATCGCAGGCGGACTTCGTATTCTGCTAAAGAAGCCAAATCACCAAGGTGTTAGAGTTCAAAATTAACAAAGCACACTGAAAGAAAAAATTGGCGAAGCAACAAAGTTAAGACGGGCGCCAAAAGGATGGCATTAAACGTAGCAAAAACATTACATCAAAGGATGTGAGTTGCGGAGCATGATTCATTCCGTTTCTAGAAATAATAACCCCGTTTAAGCTCCAGTGTGTTTTTACAGCGAGACCGTAGATGAAACAAAAACATCTTTTAAAAATATTATGTTTAGGATAAAACGCACGTACGATACTCGGAGTATTTGGAGCATGCGTGATTCCTCGAGGATTAGCGACTTTGAATATATCGGCTCTTTTGAATGATAATACTAATAAAGTAATACTTTAAATACAAAAATAATACTTTATTAGTATTATCAATTCGAGAGAAATATTACAATTAGCGATCCCTTTAAATTTTCTACCTACAGATCAAGATCAGCCTACCACACTTTTATTAGCAAATCAACTTTTGCTATGTATTAAACATAATACATCAATGGATGGATTAAAAAAGTCCACCGTAAAGGCAAATTTAAATGCGCTTCTTCAGCACAAACGAGATACAACTCAAATTGCACTCCTGCGACAGTTACTCTTATTATAATGTATAAAATGAGGGAATTATGATTTCAATATTATATTCAATATAACAATTCAATATATTTCAATATAACTTAGAAGCGGGGGCGGTATAAAATTATGCTGTTCATTGCTTTGGCTCTATGTTCGCTGTCTTGTGATTAATATAGAAAACTTTATTAGGTATTTTTTTTTAAATGAAAGAAAGCGGGATTTATACCACGTACCTTTGTTTTTTGGTTTATCCGATATTTCGGCACAGTTACATGCGCCATGATACTTCCGTGTACATGTATGTATGTACGGATTTTGAACATATATGTTGTCGATTGATGTATGTAAATCCGTGGAGTCACTAAAATGTAACAAAAAAATCAGTGCCGCCATCCGCCATGTTGTTTGTTTACAGTTTTAGGGGTTTTTTAATTTAAGTGGAAAAATATGGAATCAAGCCCATTCAGCATTCATCATTCATGTTGTAATTTTTTTCAAAATAGAAAATTTTCGTGACTATAAATTTATAAGAAGATAGAGAGTTTCATTTTTTGATTACTTTTAAATATCATGTAAGTGGAATAAATATTGAGACATGAAAATTTTAATTAAATACTAATTACAATACTAACTGCCGCACTCAGAGACGTCAAATAACGTTAATGAGTACTTAATGTCAAAAAATGACAATTCAAAACTAGTCGCTATTTTTGCCGGGCCTATGGTCTAGATTTAAATGAGATTTTTTGACATTAAGTACTCATTAAAGTTATTTGACGTCTCTGAGTGCGGTAGTAAGACGTGACTGTATGTACTAAGCAATTTTAAGTGTTCCTAATAAAAACAACTCTGAGTATTAACAATTGGACCAATGTTTCCAATGTAAACCTATACTTTTGATTTAACAAATGAAATATTGAATAAATCATTAAATTTTATCAAAGAGGTATCTTAAAATTACCGTAGTAGCAGTTTCAGTAATTGGCTAAAAGTTGACGCTGAAATATTCTTTTTTCCCCGCATATTTACATTCATTAATTGTATTTTCACGTCTTTTTACTTATAAATTACTAAATATTATCACGTCTGTTTCTGTTCTGATCATTCCACCAAAATGGCAGCTAAAAAATATTTCTTCCGTTTCAAATTTCAATTTTTTTAGCTCTGTAATATTTTAACAACTTTCATGTGTATATAGGTATCCAATTAATGTTGATATAACAAGCAGCTTATTTTATTTTGCTTCACCAACTTGAGCGTGAGATAAGCTTTTATCATTCCAACTTAAAGCATCGAGTGCAATAAGTAACGACATGGCAGAACATAAATTCGTTTTATTTCCCCGCACAAAAAGGGCCATATCAAGTATTGGCATCATAAAAAGCAAACGGTCTATCCCGACCATTTACGTTTGATGCTCGACGGCTAGCCAATGGGAAATTCAGTTTGTTTAACAGATAAATCCTTGCAATGGAGCAATACAGTCAAAGTATACATTTTACGTAACAACGATGAGAAACATGCGCTTCGTGAGATCAATAAACCAAAATCCTAATAAAACATAGATTAGGTGCAATAAAACAATAAATAAACTAATAAGTACCTAGCTAGAGAAAGATGGAGATTACTATCGTAAGTATTTATCAAGCACTTGCGATTAGAGTGCCACGCTACCCATGTGGCCTGTTCAAAAAGAGATTCTGTATACCTCATCTGTATAACGATTTGACCAGAAGAGTTCCGGATCTTGATATACACCATCAAAGCCTTCCCAAGTTTCTTCATATAGTTAAGCAATGTGATGTCCCTTAGCTTGCCTTTGTATTTCTTTTTATTTTCCTTTATAGTATAAAACAATTATTGTTATGTTCAATGTTAAATTATTTAATGTTTCTCATTTTTCCTTTATAGTATGAAAAAAAAAAAATATATGTTAATTATTATTTGAACAATTTAGTCTTATTATGAATGCTGTAATTACCTATAATTGTAAGAGCAGTTAGTTATGTGCACATGTTAATCATTTATTAGTTAATTTCTAATGCTGTATCTTATGTTGGTAATTCTGAATAAATAAATAAATAAATAAATCAGAGACATTCTTTGTTTTTCGCCTTTGGTATATAATCTACTATTATGTCACACCTGACCGTCGCCTTCGGCTTGGACTTGCGATCTCAAGCATTCTATGTTTTATCGCCCTTGGTATTTATACATACATACATAAATCACGCCTATATCCCCGAAGGGGTAGGTAGAGGTGAAACTAGCACCCACGTTTCGCCAATTATGTTAGGTCCCATGTAATAGGTGGCGAGCCTATTGCCATTTATCGGGCACAAAAGTCGCAGTACATTGCTATTGCTAGGTGGTATAAGAGGAACGCTGCTGCCCGTTCCTCATCATTTATATATCCTTAGTCGCCTTGTTCGACACCCACAGGAGAGATTTGGGGTGGTGACAATTGTATTTTACTCTGCCGTCACCACACAATATTTATAATCTACTATTATATGCCCTTTGTTTGTTTTGGGCTACCTTTCCCCGTTATGATTCATGTGTATAGAAATAGATTAACAGAGTTCATAAGGTCAAAATAACATCGTACCATTAACACTTGCACATCGTTCGCAATTACCTGTGTGAGCTCATGCACATTCAATTTATAAATGCAGACATAATTCCCATTGCACAATAAGCTCAGAAGCAGAAAAACAGATCTAACTTCCGTTTTTAAACATTGTACAATCCCTGGAGTTGTACAAAACGAAAACGAGACTACTGCGACCGGGGCGCTTTGCAATTTGGACCTAAAGTGCAGGCGGCACGGTCTATATTTCAACCGTCGTGTGCGAAACTAACTTTTTCACAGCACACTGGAATGCTATTGTAGAAGACAATAGGAGAATTAACCGGCCTCATGCTGTCAGTGCTCCACAAAGCTTTGTATTTGTAAATTGCTGTTAAGTTCCAGGTAGGTGTTAGTTAGGTTTTGCTCAGTTTAGGGGAAGGGCCCCCTAAACGGGGATGCTGTACTAAAATATATGATATTTTCCATACAGCCGAGGAGATAAATGAGAAATTCAATTTTCATCTGGAATCAGTCAATAAGATTGACGGGAATACATCCGTTACCAAAAGGCAGCGGTAAATCAAACACCCACTTTTCGCCAATTAAGTTAGATCGTTTATTAGGTGGCGAGCCTATTGCCATCTAACAGGCACTTAACACAGACACTAGGTGGCATAAGAGGAACACTGCTTCCCATTACTCACCGCTGTGTTTACTTTACTCTTACAGGAGAGATGGGGGTGGTGACAATTCTATTCTGCTCTGCCGTCACCAAACGGCCCAAAATACCATACCTCTATGTTGTTTATAAGACACCCTAATTAGTTCTAAGCACAGTTCATTGACCCTATCAACGGAATGGCACAAGATTCACTCAGCATTCAGAAACACTGCTCAGTTTTAAGAGAGAAAAAAGGCAAAAGCATTTCTGAGGCTATCAATGTAACACGTCGTCATTTATCACGCGAGTGAGGTATTTCTTATTATTCTCAGACAATATCACACCTTGAGGCTTACGAAAAAGGAGATAGCGATGTTGGCACTGGGAATAACTCGAATATTCAGATGTAATTATTTTTTTGGCCGTGTGGTGACGGCAGAGTAGAATACAATTGTCACCACCCCAAATCTCTCCCGTGGGTGTCGTACAAGGCGACTAAGGATAAACCAGTGATGGGGAATGGGCAGCAGCGTTCCTCTTATACCACCTAGCAATGTACTGCGACTTTTGTGCCCGATAAATGGCAATAGGCTCGCCACCTATAACATGGGACCTAACATAATTGGCGAAACGCGGGTGCTAGTTCACCTCTGCCTACCCCTTCGGGGATATAGGCGTGATTTATGTATGTATGTATGTAATTATTTTTTTATTGGTGACGGCAGAGCAGAATACAATTTTATTGTCACATCACAGTTACACGCCCATCTCTCCCGCGGATGTCGTATGAGGGTTGAGACAGCAATGATTCTGAATTGGAATGACGACACAAATAATCACTGAAAATTAAATAATCAACATCACTTGTTTACAGATTATACTTGTGTGTGATTGACATTTATTTTGTAAAAATACAAAATTTACCAATCCGCCAGATTATTTTATTTTATTTTCCAACCAAATCACTCAATACTAAACTGTCATGTTTTACGTAGTCGTGTTATTTTAAGAAAATTTTAATTTGCATTATCCAAAACATATTTTTTCTATGAAAAAACCTTGTCCTTTTGTACATCAGACCTCAAAGAGTCAAGTAGAACCGGAGTTTCAGAGCTATATAATATTAAGGACCATACATCAGCAGAGTGAGTGTAGCGTGTTCCATCTTCCGTATATTAAGTCCACCCTTACATTCGTGGCTTTGTTTCACGGAAAACGCAGGTAAAAGCATTTCCCTGTGTGTGTTATGAGCTGTGGTTGATTCGGATTTATCTTAAGGCTGCATTCACACGGATGTGTGAGTGTGGTCGTCATTTTTTAACAAATTAATTCAAGCGTTATCTCTAAACATAAAGGTACAGGTTCGATTCCCGCATCTAGACTATAATTTATCTAACTTTTTCTAACCACAATTTTTTTTGTGAAAATATTTCAAGCATTATTTTATATAAGGTTCAAATAAAAATAATTCTTACCATTGCAGCAACACAATAATAATCTAAGTCTTTATTTCATTTATAAAGCGTTATTTTAACTGCGAATGCTATATCGTTATGAAACTAAGCAAGCCAAACTAAGCTAAACACTCTCGTAGTATAAAAGCGGCGAATTTATACTTGCATTGCAGTATTATTCATTTCACTTTATGGGGTAAACCTCTTCAGATTCTTGGCGATGTTTTGTTTTATGAAAGGACGTAATTAAATTCCTTGCCTAAGCATCTTTATCCTGGTTCATGTTAGATATTATTATAGTAGTTGTACAGGCGCGAGAATACTTGGCTACACTTCCCCACATGAATGTGGACGGAATGAATTCGTAATGAATTAGCATAAGTAAGCAGTAAAAATTTACTTCTTTCAATCTGGTTTGGTCTTACATGCTGGAACATAGAATGTGCCATGCCAACCCTGAGTCACCCCAGGGGAGTTGAAAAGATTCACTAACAGAGATTGCTCGGTGTATACCTTGGGGCATCCGAATGGTAGAGGGCAAACCACCAACAACGGCATATCCAAAGAGATTTGGTATCAGACAGACAGCAGGCTGTAAAACCTAAGCTAAAACCTTGAGCAGTATAGATTGGAATGATGTGATCCCAATGAGTGATTGAGTAACAAATGGTCCTTTCCATCTCTTTTCTGTAGGTACATAACATTAATCACTAGCACGTTTCCGGTATGATAAGTGACATGAATCAAAAGGTAGTGGATGATGTCTAACCAATATCAATGGTAGAGGAAACATACTGTGCCGACCCCAGATAAACTGGAAACTAATTGTGTATGGGTGTACGGTCAACGAAGCTCAAGACTACCTAAAAGTGTTCATTTTCATCAATCGATTGTCAACCTTAATATATTTGTAGTAAGGCACAAAGTCGATTGAGAAAATTTGAATTTTTGTGGTGGCCAGACGTGCTGTGGACTGTACTATAGGTATACAGGCACAGGATGAAAACAATGGCAGGAGTTCCCGAGGGAAGCAAATGCAATTGCCCACCAGATAAACAGAAATATTAACATACAAAAGAAGAAATTTAATAAAACAATATTACAAGTCAAATGTACAATAATTCTGTTTGGCCCTGTGGCTGCGAAGTTACAATCTAATATAATTTCACAAACGGTTACCGTGGGGACGCGTGACCCCATATTTTTATTCGAAACTCTAATAGTGACATTGTTTCTCATTTCGGAAGTCATATACTTTTGTTGAGGGGGGAAAACGGTATTACACAAAAGCTCTATAAAGACACTATCTGTTTGGTTCAAGTGTAATTTGTAGTTGTGTGTTTGCGCTAATATTTCCACATCTTGCTCTTGAGAAATGGAGATATAAAGTGAAAAGAATATGGGACAGATTATTTTGTGTGGGTGTGTGTGAGTGAGTTAAAAGTTGAAAGAGTCATTTTTATGGGGTAGTGTTCAGGGTATGCTATTTCTGTTTCATGTTGTACACCGGAATCCCCCTGTGTCGATTTTTACGACCCTTTGGTAAATCAGGGCTGGGACATTCCGCGTTGGTTTCATTACTAGTTCGGATTTGGAATGTTGTCATTCCATTCACTCTCTCCGTTCATCAGCCTCTCGACATGGTCCGTTTCGTCTGTTTTCTATGCATTCATTCATCACTAGCATCTTTCCGGTGTGATGGATGATATGAATCAAAAGAGAGTGGATGGCTTGATAACGTCTGACCGATATGAATGGAAGAGGAAACATACTGCGCCGACCCCAGATAGACTGGGAACAGGGCAGGGAGAAGAAGAGTTCAGGATGGATGAACTTTGCAAGGACAGGTAAACCAACAAATGTCTTACTTATATTGACCGCTTTCGCCCTTTCATCCTCACAAGAAATTCATTTTATTTCTTTGATCCAGATTGGTTAGTAAAACTGTCTTAATTTTGCCTTTTGTACTTTTCATTGCTATCATTTCAGCTGAGAGACATCCATTAATGTACGTCTCTTGGCTGAAGTGAATTGTTTTTTAATTATGGGTTTTTACAATTATTAATAATATTTATTTATATTTAATTTAAAACATGCTAACATTAGATGCTTTTAAATTGTTATAAATTACTTATTTACATTTTTGTGGTGTAACAGGTTGTGTGAGGCAAATAAAATCCCTGTTTGTCGTCCTCAATTTCATTTAACTCAACCAGTTGAATATTGTGTCGGTGGCAGATATCAGTTTCTTTGAAAATAAACTCAATTCCAAATTGTGGTTGCGACGAGTCCCTATTTATATATTTCATTATATTCACAATACGTAATCGGAACCACCAGAAATTACGGTTATTGGAGATACTTGAATTATTTATCAATCAACAACGTTGAAAACTAATTCCAATCAACTGAATCCCAAAATGTAGCGCCAGTAATTAATCTAAATACGACGCCAGAGCGACTTATCCAATTTATGTGGGAGAAGTAATCAATATAGCTGTCCCAACGTATTATATTGCTCAATCATTTATTCAATAAACTGGGGTATTCCAGGATAGATAATGCGCCTGTTACGTAATAAGATATATTATAAGTATATATACAATTGGAAAATACTGTAACTTTTAAAAAAATTTGACGTCCATAATTTTTAGCACAAATTGAAAATAACTACTGTAATTTTTTTTTCTTTTTTAACCTAGTTACGGCCATTATTTTCAGAGTTTTTAAGCAATTATTAAAAACTAAAAAACCATTGTGAACTTGCCCCGAAATTGTTTTTTTATTCTTTTTATGAATAGTAATTATGGTGGTTAGTTTTAAACTCCTCCGGTTTTTCGTCGGTTATTTCTTGTCCAAATTATTCATCATCAAATTATTTCTTGTTTGCATACTTTATGAATTTGTCATTTAACAATTCGCAAGTTCTTGCGATGCGGCGTGCGAGTTTGCAGATTTTTACGATGCAACGTCGCATTGCAGTTTTGTGTACAAGCCTGTAGGGCCAGGCCACAACACTGCGTTGCGGCGTCGCATCGTAATGTAAGCAGAAGTAGAACAAGCGCAGTGCAGTCCATGTCTCACTAAAATCGTTGGTTAGCGTCTTGTCGTACGATGTCGTATCCGATGACATTTTTGCCTTGCGACATCGCATCGCATAGCTGTGCGATGTTGTTTTTGTGATACGACGCCTCAACGCTGTGTTGTGGTTTGGCCCGTACGCCAAAACACTCAAGGGTGAAATCCATTCCACAGTTTTCTGTGATCTGACGTTTTTGGCAATATGTATTTATACATTTTAGGAACAAGTGCTACATTTCTTACGGAATCTGTTGTACTAAGATAGATACCCATCAAGCTCAATAATATGCCATAACCTTTTTACGGTTAAATGAACGTAAACAAAGATAGAACCTTTTTCGTGTTACGTAGGCACCCACCAATGGAGTTTCTGCTCGAAATATTCGAATTCTAAATGTTCCAATACGTAGGCAGGTTTCGTAATAACCGTTGATAATATTAATGTTCCCTCCTCTACCTGAAGCACAATGACGGACGAACAGTATTAGTGTAAATTTATATCCTCTTTTGTTCTTTCCGTTGAATTGTGACGTGATGTGGAGAGGAATTCGTATTAGACTCTACAGAGGGAAAGTTCGGCAAGCGAAACAGTTTAGTTTTAACATGAGAATTGATTGAACCGTTTTAAGCACCAGCAAACTTACCACTAACGCAACACCTAGCCATGGTATACTATAAAGCAGTATTGTGACTCGGCCGTATTTTTGAAACAAAAGCCACAACCGCACCAGCCGCGCGGTACCTCAAAATGCGATAGGTGACTCAAAAATCGCCCGCTTCTGTTTGAAAAATAACACACCATCGGTTCGTCACTGCGCTGCGGCACATTCGCTACACTGTTGCATTCCGAGCGCATGCTGAGATCAAAGGAAAGTTCGCGCTTTGTTTGTTTATATTGAGTCAAAATACTGGATAGATATACTGCCGCACTCAGAGACGTCAAATAACTTTAATGAGTACTTAATGTCAAAATTTTTTATTTTAATTTAGACCAAAGACCTGATAAGAATAGAGACTAGTTTTGAATTGTCATTTTTTGATATTCAGAGGGTCTAAAAAGGTCGTTTCAGCAATATCGCCAAAAGCAATTCATTTTCTGAATCCAATGGCTGTTTTACTATCCTATCCAATTTTAATGTCAAACATTATACCGGTCGTGTGGTGACGGCAAAATAGAATACAATAGTCACCACCCCCAATATTTACCGCGGGTGTCGTACAATAATACGGCTATAAGTAATGGGCAGCACCGTTACGGCATAATTATCACCACATGGAAATTGTTGACCCAATATAAATTGACGCCAGGAGACTATTTTATGATTCGCATTGTTTTATAGTAGGATCATAAAAGGAATTGTTGATGTGGCATTTTTATATCAACAGTACTCATTATCGTTAATTGACGTCTCTGAGTGCGGTAGGTCCGACAACTTCGTGCTTGACCCTCCTGCGGTATGAGAGACGGTGGCGGGGACGGGGCACTCTGGTTGTTAGCGGGGGTGGGTGATGTGGGGAGGAGAGAAAACTCGCTCCTCTCCGCGTCGGTATTACCGTGATCTAGCTTAATGGCCAAAAAATATTGATTTTTTTTACTATAATTAGTGAGGTATGTCTATTTAATTGGACGATCGTAGTAATTCAATTCTTTAAACTTTTTTTGTTGTAAAAAAAACAAATTATGTTGTTGAACTGAAAATTATACCTACAGATCTACTTTTTTAAATGAGGCGATTACGGTTATACGCATTTTTTTTGAACAACAGTTTAACGAATCCATTCAAATAGGCAAGACAAATTTTTTCAACATAAAATTATCCATGCGTAATTATTATGTTTAAGACCAAGTGCAAATAGCTCGATAAACCTAAAACCCGTGTGTCACAAATAAGGGGACGTTCGCATAATAGATGGCGACACGTTTCTAAGGTAACGGCTCCTCCACTTTTCGTACGCTCGATTAATCACACATTTGGGCAGACACTGAGTAGTGGCTATATCGTCCTTATTACAATAACTTAAGACCTAAATTACGAGCTTGCCTTGCGCAGAAATTGTAAACGGACAATTTTAACTGAAAATGCTATACGTTGGACGTATATAAGGTTATGTTGAGCGTTCGTAAATCATAGCTTATAATTGGACTATATTATTGGATACCTACGCACATAAATTCACGTCCGCTCATCTTAACACAGACCGAGGTGTAATAACACTCACATTTCAGCAGGTATTTAATTAAGTCCCATATAATAGGTCGGTTCGTGTAAGGAAGGCGGGAATTCTTTATGGAATAGCTGTTTTTTTTTTACGTGTTCCTTCCGTAGAGAAAGTTGAATGTATTAATGGAATATCAAAATAACACTGTAGATTAAAAAAATGTATGCCGTATGCATCCATATCGCTGGGCAAAGGTCATCACAGAGTGGACGTCGGGTGTCGAGGTCGACCTAGAAAGAGGTGGAGAGACCTAGAGGTAGACGGCAAGACATGTATGGAATTGGCTCGGGATCGCTCGAGATGGAGGGCTGCAGGGGAGGCTTATGCCCGACAGTATTCTAACAGGATTCTAATAAAAAAAATATTATTTTTATTTTGCGAGTGCCAGTTTCAGCCAATGTGGCCGTTTTAAGCAAGGCTCTTTCCTCTATTCCCGAAGTGGGTCACTAACTGATGCAACCGCGTCCTTCCCCGGCTAAAAAGGAACTTTAGGATCCATTTAGACATGAGCGAAAGTAAACAAATTTACATGGGAACTCGCGCGCTAACTGAAAAACTTCCCCGCCCTAATCTTAATTCTCACATTTTGCAAAGCAGACGAATACGTTTTCACAAGTTCCAGCAGCGTACCGTCAAAAACTTTAATGTAAAAACGTGCCAAGTCCCAAAGTGAGAGAACGGAGTGCCAAGTTCTGGCTATTCAAATAACTTGTCCCGTGTCTATTAGGGGCGCGAATCTGATTACTTTTTTCCGAGAAAACTAAGTTCCCCCACTTTCATTGTTGAGCGATAATTTATTGGGAAACAAATTCGTTGTGTTTACGAATACAGCACTTGAATTTATAAGTGTCAGAGCCGAAAGTTTTAACGCGGTAGCCACTTGCTTGGATTTTTCGTTTTGCCTGATTGCGACTTTTCTTTCAAAATAAGAATAAGATTCAATTATATTCTAAGGTTGAACACGAAATTAAAATGGTGAAATTGAATCTGACGCCAGAGACCGACAAGCTACAACGCTAAACCGATAAAATCATCCAATGTGACACAAAGTCTAACGCAAATTGACTCCAACCGACGTCACTATCAATTGGAGTAGATAAGGGTAAGGTTATTGTATTTTATAATACGGGAACCTCCGACTTTCCAATAATAGCTTATACTGGATTTGGAGCATCATATTTTTGATCGTCCATATTTTTGAGTAACAGCGATACGTACTTTTGTTTTACTGGGTTGTATAGGATTTCTGAACTCTCCCATGTTATACCAGTTTCTATAATCTATATCCTCCCATTGGTGGGCTTTGGCTTATTCTACCTACATTCCTCCATCCGAAGGAAGGCCCAAGTACGATACGTGATGATGATGATGATCATACAGGTGCCAAGCCCATCCGTCATCTAGAAATGTAAGAAGAAGAAAAATCCCTTTGTCTAATAGTGAAAGATCCTCCAAACTTTTTGTTCGTTTTTATAAAATTGTACAAATACGTAAACCTACTGGGGCCCTAGCTTGGGGACATTAAAGTAAAGAGGGACTGTAAAACATAGTATTAATTTACTCGCCCGAAATAATATTTGTGACGAAAAGCGAGACGCGACCGGCCGGTGCCTGAAAATCCGAGGATTGCCGAACGACACCGATGTCATTCGAAGTCACTTTGTCGACTTTATATTAGTAACTAGTGGTCGTCCGTGGCTTCGCTCGTGTTATTGTCGGTGGTTATATAGCCTATAGCCTTCCTCGATAAATGTACTTTCCAACAGAAAAATATTTTTTCAATTAGAACCAGTAGTTTCTGAGATAAGCGCGTTTAACAAACTCTTCAGCTACATTATATTAGTAGTTGTCGAACTGTATGTTACATTTTTAGGCAAAAACTTAGCAACGTATAATTTGTGTTCCATTAATGGAAAGCAAAATTCATATTAAAGAGACACTCTGCTTAAATGGTGGACTATCTCATAAGCTGCCTGGAGGGGTAAAGTGGTCTTATAGGAGAAGGTGAACCAAAGCTAGCATTCTGCCTAAGCTACTCTTTTGTTTTTAACATACACCCAAGGAGATAAGTCCACATGACCTCTCAAGGGAGCTGTTATTAAACCACAGTAAGGAAAATAAATATGATGAGGAATTATTGGCAGCACATTTATTATACCATCAAGTGATGCTCCGATTCCGAGGCTCGTTTTTATACTACACGGGACTTAAGTACCTAATTGGCGACATATGGACGGTACTCCATCGGGAAAAACAGACTGATTTATGTATGTATGTTTAACCCATTCAAAATTCATCAGGACGAAACCGAGGATGCGGCAACCAAAGTCTCAAGCACAAAAAATCCCGGAAATTGTGTGGGAAAATAATGTATAAAACCACATGCTATACAACAAGAATCGGGTTTTACCGAATCCCATAGCCTCCGGGCTTGGGCATACAATGTCATTATTGAAATCAGCCATAACGCTTCCCTAGGATCTCATAAGAAGCTCATCACAAGGACCGGGCAGGCTGAGTTCCTTGTGCAATATAGGAGTTCTTTGATTAACATGCTCAAAGCCAGGATCTCATAAGAAGTTCATCACAAGGACCGCGCAGGCTGAATTACTTGTGCGATATAGGAGTTCTGTAATTAACATGCTCGAAGCCACATCTTTGATGAACCGAGAGGCCTTTACAGCATATAATGGGTTTTTTCGGAAAGGCGAAGACCTCGAATGGTCTTCAAACCTTGCAATGGAATCCTTGAGAGGCATCTCCCGCAGAAGTATCAGTAATAGTAAACAGGTGCTTAGGGCATTCAAAGTACAAGATCAGGAAAAGAAGACAACGAGGTAAATCGCCACTTCGATCAGTTAAGACCGAGTCCTAGCAGTCCTTCAGCACTCATCTTGTTCCTGTCCAATCATCAGTTTGTTTATCTCTCTCACAAGGTGTTTACTGGTGTACACCGAGCAGTCTCCCTAGGTCGACTTCTTTCTTCGCTCCCAAGCCAGCATGGAGACTCTAACAATCATTTACAACTAAACCTGCGAAAGCGTAAACTGCTCACTTGCCAATCGGCAAATAAATTCTGAACTTTGATTCCAGATTTCGTTTTCAAATACGATGAGTTTTATTTTCAGGAGTCCTCGTCTATAGCAGGCGGGTGTGCTGAAAATATTGATGTTATCGGAACACTCTTCAGCCAAACGCTGCCCCAACTGGCTTGGAAATTATTTGCCCGAATACCGTGAAAAACTTTTTGGGGAAAACATGTCTTTTTTTTTCCTATAAAAATTCGATGCCAACTTTGGCGTCACGGCGGTTCTAGTAGAATATTGAAACTGCCAGTTGTTACTAGGTGGAAATTATTAAAAATATCGATGAAAATAAAACTAGGGATGTAGTAACCAGATAGTGAATATTTAATATCATGTGATGCTGAAGTGTCGATAATAATATTAAGACCTTTGCTTTTCCCGATTTACATAAATGATCTAAACAACTATTCTTTACGAAACGATTTTGTTCACAGATGATAACTCTTCAGTTTTAAAAGTAAAGAGAGCGTAGGACTTTCTGAGTGTGACAATGTGAGTAGTAAATAATGTCGACCGAAATTTTGAAATTAATCACTCATTTAATTCAAAAGAGACGTTACTCAAAAATGTTGTATGTTCTAATAAGACTTACAATTTTGCAAGAATACAATTTTGAGTTGAATCTCTTTCGTATTTGAGGAGCGATATATAGCACCAGCTGTTTTAGACGGCCGCCTTTGTCGAATGCTTAGATTGCTAGGTATTGGCCAAGAGGTCCCGGGTTCGAATCCTGGTAGGGGCAAACTTTGTTATGACCATAAATGTTTGTTCCCGAGTCATGGTTGTGTATATGTTTATGTAGTATATTTTCAACATTTATATACATAATTATATTAAAAATATGTCCGTCATCTAGTATCCATAACACAAGTGCTTAGGCTACTTACTTTGGGCTAGATGATAGGTGTGAGTGTAAAAATATTTATTATTTATTATGATTATTATTATGATTATAAATTTAAAATGAGCTCCAGCGTTCCTCTTACCACCTAGCATTAGAGTGCGATTTAAGTGCCCGGTACATACAATTAACGAGGGTGTTAATTCATCTTTGCTTACGCTTTTGGAGACAAATTGGCATGATCGATGTACATTTATGTAAATGCCCGTGGTCGTCATACAAACCTTTGCCACCAGGTTCTTACTACTTCCTACTAGGGAAACGCATCGAATGGTCAGATCTATTCGATAAACCTAATGAATCACAAGACTCCTAACAAATTAATTCCTAATTAAGTTCATGACCGACTCGAATTCGGCTACCGAACACAACTTTAACCGATGCCCCGAACACAGAATCTAAAATTGGTCGAGAACAGCGGGGTTATTATGTAAGCGTCTTTCAATCGCTTTCGTCTACCTGTCACTCTCATTCATTGAGAATAATCGCAAAGTGTGAGAGTGATAGGTAGATGAAAGCGATTGAAAGAGGCTTACATAGTCGGGGTTCTGGCTTCAAACTTCTGCATAATTACCTTTCCGCGCCGTAGACTCTGGGAGTGGACCGGGCCGAATAGTCGGACCAATTCTGGGTTTAATCAGTATAATCGCTTGCGGTCAACCGCGATCGCTCGGGTGACGCTGAATCGATTCTAGAAGATTCGTCGGCGCCTGTAACGCCCGTGTGAGCGATGAGGATGACGCTCGGCGCGACATCTCGGAAAAGGTCGATGCATTGTTTCGCGCCGATAATAAAATTTATGAACTTTGCATTCGTACTTACATACATAGACCACGCTCAATTATTCCCGAAGGGGAAGGCGGAGGTGAATTAAGATCACGTTTCGCCAATTAGGTTAGGTCCCATGTAATAGGTGGCGAGCCTGTTGCCATTTATCAGTATCTGACATATAGTGGAATTTGACTCAAATCGGATTAGACTTTATTCAAAACTAGACACAAATTCTTAGTGTTTTTAGTACGCTTATTTTGATCTCAAGCCAAAGTTTTTTATAATAAAAAAAAACTGCAAAAACTCATTCCTTACGCTGACAAAGACCGCGTTAACTAAAAGCAGCATCAAAATATGAACATAAAGTTTCTCCACTAACAACCACTAGATTTCACTATGATAAAGTTCTTGAAAGATGAGCTGATTGCGACTTAACACGTCTTGTAGAAAGTGTTAGGCAAAGGGCTGATGGTGTGGAATGTACCTCGCAATTAAAAGAGACGATAACTCTTAGCTTTCCGGTGCCGGGTCCACAGTCTGTATGCCAAAGGGGGAAGCTAGTGGCAGCGCTTGGGACTTGTGACCCAAGTTTAGGTTTACGGGGTCCCTTCACAACATCTCAACATTTACCTTCACCATCCCCACTTTTCTCTCCGCCCAGCCATTTTTGGTAAGATTCCGTAAGAGCCGCCTTGTGTGGTTGGTCGTGGTGGTTGAAGTAGGTAAATATCCCCATTTTTTAAGCACCACAGGACGGAATCACTACAGGAGTAAACGGCTCATAAACTTAAGTGAGCTGCTCAGGTTTTTAATAGAACATTACAAATAATATTTCTGTTATTTAACTATTCAAATGTTATGAAACTTTGAGGCATATACGAAGCATTGAGAAAGGAATGTGCTTATGGTTTCCTTAAATTTACCATACATAATCACTATTTATACCTGAAGAGGTATCTGATTATCAATTCGAAAGTAAATATTTGCCACGCCAAGAACACCCAAACCTAATGAAGTGTCTCAGGATCAAGTGGAAAGTGATATCTCTGGGTGAAAACATTTATTACTTAAAATATCAATTGCCATACTATGTTTATGGGTAGGCGACAATACATTAAGTATCAAAACAGAGACCCTGATAGGACAATATGATGTCAAAATTTCTCAATCGAATTTGTCTTTTACGTACAGCATGCTAAGGCTGACAATCGATATTTGACAGTTTTGTATATTGTAACGTGTTGTTTGTCTATGAAAATATGTAACTAAGCTTTTAAGTCATCACGCAAACATTTATCCCTATCAGAACTTTAAGCCGGGTTGATGATTTGGCCCGTAGCCAATAGCGGGTTTGGACAACCACTTTTCGACCTCATCGAGTTTTAAATAATTCCGTTAATGAAGTATGTCTCTTTTTTAAAGAAATAGAGGTCAAATTTCGATAAATTATGTCGCTGGATTCAATCAGGGTACCTAGCCAAGTGGCAAACGATAAAAACTTATGTCAATTTTTGATAACTACACTTATTTTGACACGACGGTCGCCATGGTTTTTACTTTCACTGTAAAACATCAGTTTCGTACATTTTATTCTATTCGTTCGAATAGATTGACTGACTCTTTTTCATTATGTAATTTATCTAACGTTAGTATGATGTTTTTATGATAATTTTAAAAAATTGTGTCTTCCAAGTTTTTATGGAAAGGCAACTTATGCAGTTAACAAATATGAGCGAGAATCCTCTGAGCGGCTGCTATAATTTCATACACTTACTTTCTTAAGCTGCCTCGACAACCTTAGTCTGCTAATACCCTAAGCATCTCCCGCACTAAGTACGGTCATCATGAAAAGGATTTCACTCAACATCGCGAACCGCCACAGTCATAAACAGGACTAGAACATGTGGAGTCTTTACGACCCTGCCTTGTATTTTTCGCTTTACTTGAAACTGAATTTTAAAACCCACCGAGAAACATCTCGACAGCTGTGTGGTGTTAACGTTACGTAGATTCAGAGTGGCGGGAAGCGACAAGGGCGTGATGAAGTGGGTTCCCGTAAGGTGGTCTTATTTTGGGATTTCTACGTAAGTCAACTATATGGATGCTTAAACTTTATTTAATTTCGTCTCAGTAAAGTTGTTATGTAAAATTGTTAGCTTAAGTTTCCAATGAAAATGTAACTTTAGGTTTTGTAGTATTTATTTATTTGGTATAACATACTTATACAAACATTATGTATGCGATACCTAACACCACAGTAAATACAATAGAGTAGTCTGTTCTGAGTGGGCATTTTTTGCATCCATTTAAGCAATATAGATCACAGTCACACACATAGACGCTGTCACGCTGTCACTCGAACACGCTATAATAAAAAGTAGGTATTAATATAATATTATCTTTTTTTGTATCAGTATATTTATACTGTCCCACGGGTTTTACTCTGTAATGTAGTATTTTTAACAATCGTTTTAGTTTTTATTTGAAAATTATTTAAATGTTAAAGAATTGTACATAGATAGATGTAATTGTGGTAAGGAAACAGCTACTGAGCAACGACAGAAAAGTATGCTTACGGCTATTTCCCATATATACTGCGAGCTGATCATAGATCAAGTTAAGATCAAATATTATTATTTATAATAAATTTCTAGAAAATAATGCTCATACTTCACCATGCCACCGTGACACATCTAGTTTTAGTACATCCCAACTTTGAACCCATGAAACTATTTTTAGTTCCTACCGGAGTACAAATTTAGTCCTCCCGTCTGTGGGGGTACTAATTGACGTTTTAAATCTGTCCACACCTTTCCGCGGTCTCGATAGGTTCAGTATTTTATTGTAATTATTTTATATAACAAAAGAGACAACTCGAAATTGCATTCCTGCAACAGTAAGTCTTATTGGCATTAATTTAGAACACAACGTTTTTTTAATTGCGTCTCTCTAGTATGGTATAGTAACTAGCAGATCAGGATAATCAAAAATGCTAGTTCAAAAATATATTAAACAAATGCCAGTTTAATTATATCGTAACTAAATTATGACTTTATTTTAGGTTAAATGGAATAAGCATTTGGATAAAAGGAAATAATTACTAAAAACCACAGTTCCCATCAACACAATGACTTCGCAATTTAAGGTAGTATATTTAAATAAAAGTACCTACTCGCTGCCTCGATCTAATCAAAGGATCCGTCTGACAAATTAAATTCAAATCCATGTTCTCATTTTCCCTTAATTGAGTGACAAGCAACTAACTTTCCCGTTTATGTTATTAGTTGGATATATTGCGAACAAAAATACACCAGTGGGCGTAAAAGCGTTTTTATAATATTAGACGTTTTCATTAAATCCAATAAATTGTACTAAACAGCTATAAATAATGTTGTAATTTAACTTAGACATAACGTATGAATATTGAGACTGATATAACCATAACTGTTTCTCAGAAATATAATGTTACATTTAGTTTTAATTATGATGCCGTGTGGTGACGGCAGAGTAGAATACAATTGTCACCACCCCCAAATCTCTCCCGTGGGTGTCGTACAAGGCGACTAAGAATAAATCAGTGATGAGGGATGGGCAGCAGCGCTCCTCTTATACCACCTAGCAATGTACTGCGACACTTTTGTGCCCGATATATGGCAATAGGCTCGCCACCTATTACATGGGACCTAACATAATTGGCGAAATGTGGGTGCTAGTTCACCTCTGCCTACACCTTCGGGGATATAGGCGTGATTTATGTATGTGTATGAAACCGCTCGCCAGTATAGGGTAATTATTTTATGACTACCTGTTTTCAAATCATTTTTTACTTAGAATTTATATAACATGTAACCTTTCTATAATTATGTCTATAAATAATCAATAACATGTTTATCAGTTAAGCGAAATCGGAATAATTTTTGTTAACGAAACTATTTTTTTACTCGTACCAATTCGAGCGAGTCTTGCGCGTGTGATGTGTGTCGAGCCAGCGGGATCTACTTGTGCATAGTTTCGCATTTATTTAACTAAACTGGCAAGTGCTAGAGCCGCGGTCTCGTTTGACGTGGTAATTACGCAGTAAATCTCACTCGTACAGAATTAAGCTAATGCTATGAAACCGCTCGCCAGTGTAGGGTAATTAGGCTAACAATAATTTAATTTTGAGGGCGATACCGCCTCCCTGATTATTACAGTGCTATTCTAAATGAATCACAATCCAATGAAGTTTGGCTTTGCGAGGGTGAACATATTTCTCTAATGTAACAACCCTTTTAAAAGTTTCCACCAATATAATATATTGTGCGAAACAAATTTACATTTTGTGACCAATATTTTAGTAACTAATAACGTAAATATTTGTAGCTCAACTTCCCCGGGGCAAACTAAGTGTAATGTGTAAAACGTTCAAACTACTGAATAATTGGATTTCTAAATGAGCTATTCAATTATTTAAGCAATAAATTATAATTTTAGTTAAAATTGTGAGATTTTGATCAGTATGATCAAACTCTCGATGTGATATATTTCTTTGAGAATACTCATTCATCTTCAAAACAAAATTCCAGAAGACATTTTTAGCCTAATAGATCTACGAAGCCTTGACATTGTATCTTTTTTCAAAATGTGCTTTCATATCGATATTACTTTGCCATTTGAGTCTCGCTCCATCTCAATTATTTTGACAACACAAATACATTTCTCAGTGTCCTTATTATATTTAGTTTTCAATTTAAAAGTATATTCAGAATAACTCAATAGTATTGTGACAAATATGGCGCTGAAATATCACATTATAAATATAACTTTTTATGTTTTCTTAATATTATAACGTTTACAAGATAGTTTAAATTTTAATTTTTATCTTCATTTGTAAATTTTAGCTATCATTGACCCTACTATGGATCATTGGAGAGTTCAAATTTTAATAATAGTGAGATGTTATGAATGTATACAGCGCGTCAGAGCGCATAAAACTATCAGTATCAATTTTTAGTTTTACACCAGACTTGTTAAGGATGACACCAATCAACTGACCAATAATGCCAACTTATCAGAACTGCTGACGCACTAAAAAATAAATCAATTTCTTTTATACTCTATTTATTCGCCTATAAAAGAATCCTTCCGAATCAGTACGTACGCAGTTATGTTCATGACCCTATACAAAAGAAAACACCAAACCCAATCTTTATCGTTTCCGCACGTAATTCCTCGCCAAACGATGCGTGCCATAAATCTGTTTTAGCCAATCCTAATCTTGGCAAGTTGGTTTTCCTGCGATTTAGCCAAACACCGGAACTGGGCGTTTGATTTTGAATCCAATAACGAAAGAGTTAAGTTCTAATTTGTAACCGACTTCGTTTGTGCAAACTTTTGAGTGTTCGTAGAGGAATAGAAATGGGAAAATTTAAATTGTAATGGTTTACGAAAGCGTAGAAAAGTGAGGCGAAAAATATATTGTTTTGATTGGACGCCTAAATTAAAAATGCGGCAGAAAATTAAGCAAGTAAAATTTACTTTACTTGTTTATCTGACTTCAGAAAGAACGAAGTGTGTTTCATTTCTAATCCGTGTAAATGTAAAAATGTCACATATTAAACATTACACCTCTAAAAACAAAATCATATATTGATATAATATTATAAATTCATCGTAATCGTAAAATATAAAATAGTATAAACAGGTGACAACACTATCGATTAGAGCAGGTAAAGGGTTTTAAGCTCTGTACGAGAAAGAGAGGCAAACATATTTAATTAATGGTTTTAGTTAGTTCCCGTGCGTAATTGATAACTTTCTGAATATAATGCTTTCTAGAATTTACACACAAAGACCAGAGACCATAGCGAGCAAAGTTAAATTTATAAGCGAACTAATATTCTGGTTCTCAGAACTGAAAGGAAAGGTACTATTCAATGACAGGAATTTCGCAAAATTATTAACATTTCTGAATACACGTGGAAATTTGTCCAACTCACATAGAAGCGAGCTTAATCGATCTGAATAAAACATTGTGGCAAAGGAGCGAACGGAACAACGTATAGGTAGATATGATACACAGACGTGGATATAGGAGCGGAATGGGCTTATCACGGATCATTTACAACGGTGAAGTTGCCAGACGGCGGCTTTGATTTACATTCCCGTTTTTATCCAAATAATTTCGGCACAGGAGCAGAGTAAATGGTTTATGTTGCCTTCTTTCCCGATAGCTTCTTGCGTTGATTTACACTGGAGTGGGTTTATTTCTAATTTACGAGAACGTTTTAAAGCTCACAGTGAGAAGTCTGCGCTAAGTGCAATGTTGAATCCCACTAACTTAATCTTAACGATACAAACAACCAAAGTTACCACATAGTACTTGGAAACAGATCTTGATCCTGGAGTTGAATGTATTTTCGAGGAATAACGCCAACTGCAAACGACTCGACGAGATAAGATGCGGTGTCTGTCCGCAGATAAGGCATGTTCTGCCTCGAGGCAGTTTTTCGAGTTTTATGAGATACAAAAAGCGGACTTCTAATTAAATTGTCCCTGTTATAGGGTAAAACTGACGTGATGGTTGTTCTCAAATGAAACACGCATATTTATTAAGTAATTTGTAATAATTAACATTGTTTTTAACTAAGATTACAATTCATATCCGGCTCGACGGACCAATTTCTTATTCGTTTTCATTTTCTTCCGGTCCTGTTCCCAGTTTATCTAGGCTCGGCGCAATAGTTTCCTATTCCATTAATATTATTCAGACGTCATCGGTCCATTCCACACTGCTCAAAGTTTTTTGGCTTACGTTCTACAGCCGGCCCCATGCCTGACGTCTTGGGTATAGAATGAAACACGCATCAGAGTATTCTTTTAATGCTAGTTTTATCGGAGAACTTTGATTTTATTTCAAGGCAAGATATTGTGATGTTAAATTTTGTTTCTCTGGTGCAATATTTCATTTCTGCAAAGATACAACGACGATGCTCTTTGGCAATCTATGGATCTACAGTCCGGCTGCTAAGACCATAGTTTTTTTGTAACATTTAAAGTAAGCAAATTAAACCCGATAGATAATGTGAATGGCGACCAAACAAATGGTAACACAACACTAATCCCCATCGCTTTGATGACGTGCAAGGTGGCTCTTTGCTATTCGGATAAAGGATATCAGTTATACGATAGAAGATAAAACGTGGAAGCGCTAGTAAAAAAATATTAGTGCCTCAAACTAAACAAAAATCGTATTGCAAGTAAAAATAGAATTTTGTAGAAACTTCAGCCCACAAATTTTCTTATTCCAATAAAATGTAGAATATTCATTTAATTCTAAGAATTTGTAGGTGCTTAACCGAGAGAGTTTTCTATACGTTGGCAACCCTAACCACAAACACGCACACACACACGCAGGCCTCAAAGGAATTTTGGTATTGCCCTCAACCGCCCGGCCTGCCGCGAAAATACTCACGTAGGCGGCTAACCTACAAAAGTTATTGAGATGAAAAAAGAAATTAAACTTTAACCGGCAGTCAGCTGTCAATAATCCATTCCCAATGTATGAAGCACAAAGAGGTCTTTTGAATTTCAAAAGAGTTGCGCCGAGTATGATAGACAAAGGTTTATTGACTTTTCACCTCAAAAAGCGTTTTAATCCTCCGCCGCTTGTGTCATAGCTTTTCCCTATAATATTATTCCGCGGAGTGGGTAAAAGAAAATTCTTTCGTGGCTTTTAATAAATATGGAGTTAGCTACATTTCACCGTTCTTGTAAGTGTTGTCAAGTGTATTATTATGATAAGGATGAGGGGGAGAAAGGTTATATTGTGTCATAGGCAAAATTGAAAATTAATCTTAATCAAGCCAGGCCTCGTGTTAAATTGTGGTGTGATCCACGATATACCATGGCGAGGGGGACCTGAATGAATATTGTGTGCGAGTTTATTATAGAGTGTGAAATTCTTCTTACTTTTTTTTGTTAGCCTACAAGATCCCATTGCTGGGCAAAGGTCGCGAGAAAAAACATCTCGAGCGATCCCGAGCCACGTCCGTTTGTCTTGCAGTATGCCTCGAAACCGTCTCGCCACCTCTTTCTAGGCCGACCTCGACGCCTTTGACCATCCTGAGGTCTCCTTTGTGGTAACTTTTGCCCAGCAATCTCGCTCAGCCCCCCTTCTTACTATTCCAGCAAAATATGAGTACGAAATATTAATCAACAGTAAGTATGTCAGCGCAAAACATCTGTCAAATAAACCTATGATTAAACGGAAAACGAGGAGGAAAATGTGAAGTAGCAATAAATATAGAAGATTGCGAAGTGTAAAAAAAATAAAAAAATGGTTTATACATAATAATAATAGGTTTCATTACATATACTCATGAATCGTCAAATAAAAACGTTGAACACTAGAAAAGTGTGTCAAAGTCAAAAGGTTTCCAATATTCGACGCGAATACCAAAAGCACCTTGGTACACCCGAATGATGGAGGGCACACCACCAACAACAACATACCCAATGACCGTTTTGGTCAGATAGGCTATCTGTAAAACCTAAGCCAAAACTGGTCTGGAGCAGCGTGGATTAGAATGCTGTCATCCAACACTCTCTCCGTTCATCGGACTCTACATCACTTTTATATACATTAATTCAACACTAGTACCTTTCCGGTGTGATGGATGATATGAATCATTATGGAGTGAATGGCCTAATGATGTTTGACCAATATTAATGAAACTTGAAAATATTTTCTTCTCGCTCTAACTCACACTAAATTTAATATCCGGAGACAAGGGAGTGGAGAGAGATTTGTCTACGTCCCGTCCTAGCCCTACTGGAGAGGAAAAAGAAGGGAAGAGAGGAGATTAACTGGTTTATCACTCTTAAAGTCACACACACATTAATATTACACAATCAATCTGTATAATATTAGCCGTGTGTGACGGCAGAGTAGAATACAATTGTCACCCCCCCAAATCTCTCCCGTGGGTGTCGTACAAGGCGACTAAGGATAAATAATCAGCGGTGAGGAATGGGCAGCAGCGTTCCTCTTATACAACCTAGCAATAGCAATGTACTGCGACTTTTGTGCCCGATAAATGGCAATAGGCTCGCCACCTATTACATGGGACCTAGCATAATTGGCGAAACGTGGGTGCTAGTTCACCTCTGTCTACCCCTTCGGGGATATAGGCGTGATTTATGTATGTATGTATCAAGCTGTAGGAATATGTTACGTGACCATGTTTCTGTTTAATTTCATGTAACGCGGTAAGTACAAAGGGAACAAGAAACATTAATCACTACACAGACCCCGTAAGTTTTTCTTAATGGATTGCGGCACGTACCTATTCCGCAGTAAATATTTTCCGCGGCAAACCTTTTGTGGAAACGAATAAATAAATGGTTCTGGTCTTGCGCGGCATTAATCATAGTCATTACCATATTTTTGGTTCACACTCTTTTGGTGACGGCCCGGCAGAATGCAGCTGTCACCGCCTCCTGCCTCTCCCCGGGTGTCGTCCACGGCGACTGACTGCCGCACTCAGAGACGTCAATTAACGTTAAAGAGTACTTAATATCAAAAAATGACAGATCGAAACTAGTCGCTATTCTTGCTGGGTCTATGGTCCAGATTTAAATGATTTTATTTTTGACTTTAAATAGTCATTAAAGTTAGTTGACGTCTCTGAGTGCGGTCGTAAGTGCTGTTAATATGACGAGGACTGGGCACGTATTTGTATACTTGTCAATATCTCCAGTATAGCTCTTAGAAGCCTGCAGCAGTTTGAAAAGGCTGTTAACTTTTTGGGATGATCTGGGGGGTTATATTGCTAAAGTAGAAACTTGATTAAGTTTAATTATGCGATCGGGAATCAATAAAGAATGTTTACTTTTACGATGAAATGTCACAGGTTAAATACATTACACTCCATAAAAAAATTGCAATAAGAAAAAAATGTAATAGTTATTACATCAATCTCGCCACTCGATTCTCAACCCTATAACTTTAGCCATGAAGCACAAAGCTGGAAGTTGGTCACAGCCCGGCGTGGTGACGTACGCATTCTTCCCCGTTTCGTTCTGTCACACCCCAACTTTATTATAATGGCAACCCGCATCAATTTTAATGTTTGCCATGAACAAAATGCCTATGCTTACCACTTTACATGCTTGTTAGGGACACTTTTATAAATAAATCATGCCTTTTGACAGGCTTTTACGCGTAAATCTCCCTCCTCAGCACGTTGTAAAAATAGCTCGGGAGAATTCAATAATTTATGATTGTAAGGAATTCTAAAAATATATTGCTCTGAATATTTTATTTCATGAAAAAGTGATTTAGGGCCATCCTCCACCAACCTACACCGGTGGTACTTGAAAATGTTTACTGTATTGATGAAAAACCTGATGAGTTGCTGATTGTACAAGTAAATACATGCATAAACTACTACTATTCATTCTGAAAGCGGTAGGCGAGTCACCTCTAACACCCACGTTTCGCCAATAATGTTAGGTCCCATGTCCAACCTATTGCCATCTACCGGGCACGTAATATCGCTCTGCCGTTCCGCACGACTGATTGAAGCAGTTCCTAACCAAAAACCAATTCCAAACATTCACCAAACTTAATGGTCCACATAAAATAAAGATGTACTATGTCTAGACCTTGACAAATTGGTCTAGATTAAATAAGGCAATTTGAACATCGCAAAGCTCTAGTTGAGCAATGACTAACTAATGAATCGACCTGAGCATAATTAGGACAGTTTCTCGTTCTGTTTCTTTTATTGTAAACACTTTCCACGCTGGCCTGGGAGCAAAAAAATTACGTAGAATATGCCAGCTCCGACTCATCCCAAGGGTGACGAAAAAGTCGATTGAAGGAGACTGGCCGGTGTAGACCAATAAACACCTTCGGGCACCCGAATGGTGGAGGGCAATCCACTTACAACAGCATACCCAAAGATAGTTGGTGCAGGTAAATTAAATTAAATCTGTTTTACTGTCAAATTTTTTTACTATCACAGTTAGGTAGTAAGGGATGATAATTATAGGAACACAATATAGATAAACTAGTGGTCGCCCGCGGCTTCGCTTGCGTTAATGTCAGTTGTTATATATCCTATAGCCTTCCTCAATAAATGGACTATCCAACACAATAATAATTTATCAATTTGAACCAGTAGTTTCTGAGATTAGCGCGTTTAACCAACCAAACAAACAAACTCAAAGCTTTATAACATTAGTATAGATAGGGTTAATATAGGTACTAAAACTTAAGTATGGCACGGGCATAGCAACTGAAATCGGTTCATATAATACGGGGTTGGATCACACGACTTCCAAAAATCCACCGTGCCATCCGAGAACCCATGCGCGCCAATTAACATTTTAAGTACATTATTTATGCGGGCCCCGGAAAATTCGGTACACGTAATAACGAAAGTTGCCCAATATCGATTAGACACGGCATCTGTCCTCCGCACCCAATAAATATGGAAATTTGTTCAGCGAAAGCCAAGGATGAAAGAAAGCGGGCCGTATTCATGAATCGCTCGACCGAACTGTCAAACTATGCCGCGCGTATCAGCCCGACGCCGTATGGGACGCGTCGATGTGTGTACGATGCGTCGATGTATGTATCTGATACGCGTCGATGACTGTGTGATGCGTCTATGCGTGTGTGACGCGTCGCTGTCTGCGATGCGTCGATGTGTGTGTGTGCGTCTGTTTTTGACATTCACTGGCGTGTGATGTAGTGAAGGACTAATCTGATACTTCTTTCGAGGGGAGACACGGTACCATAATAATATGGGGATCGATCTCCAACCAGACTGCTTATACTTACATACTTAATAAATCTCGCATTTCTCCCCTAAGAGGTGTGTAGGGGTTAAAACCCGCGGCGGTTAGCAACAGGCGGTTAAACGGGCATATTCTTGGTTCATAATGCTATGCTTTTGTAGCTTTTAATCAATAGTTAGTCTATATCGAAACCCTTCATTATTGTGTTTTGTTATCATTTGCGTTTGCTCTTTGTTCCTAGCGGAGGCTAGCGACGGTATCATTAGGAAAACGTCTGTCGATATCAGATGTTCGAAGGCAGCAGAGATTAATTTACAACCAAGTTACGTTGAATGTTCATTCAATGTAACTTGGTTCTGAAAATTATTATCTCGAGTTCCTCCGTGCTCCGGGTAAGCCGTTGGTCCCGGCTGCTTCTGCAGTCATTCATACCCACCAACCCACACTGGGCCAACGTGGTGGGTTATGACCCAATCTCCCTATATCCTTTCATCCATAGGGAAGGCCCGTGCCCAAGCAATGGGGACTTTAAACGGCTGGTGATGATGAATGTAATTTTGACACAAAAAGCTTAGAAAATTCGTAGTTGACAATTATCATAGCCATTTATTATCAGGTACCTAATCTAAACACCCAAAGAAATAACTTGGGACAAATTATTATCGAGACAAATTAGCCTTCAGAAACATTGTTTGTCTTCGGAGGTCTTCAATCGTTTGTTTTAGGCAGTCTCTGTAACATCAGATCGTTTCTGTATTTGTAAATGATTAGGTTAATAATGTTATTCTATTACCTACTTATATGGGCCTACTTAGGTATATAATATACGAAATATTATTTAGTTAGATTACTAAATTCCTCATAATGGAAAGTAGAAATTGGAATTTTGGGTTTTCCTACGTGTGTATTGCAGCTTTTATTCTCAGTAATGCTATACATAAATAAATCATGCCTTCCTCCCCTAAGGGGTAGGCAGAGGCGCCCCTTGTTTTGCCAGCTTAATTAAGGGCCCACGTAAGGTGCCGAGCCTATCGCTAATAAATTCAAATCAAAACAGTGTCTCCAAAGGTAATTACTAAAAATGTTAAAAATTCAGGTCTTCAACATTCCAAAGCCTCAAGGATAAGTTCTGTTATGAATTAATATTGATCAATTAAAAGTTTAAGTGACTACATCCCGTGATTTTTAAATTACTAACCGTTCCACTTTGTGCCTGTCCCGTCCCATTGGAATGACTTGTTTATTGATTCACTGGAAAAACCAACGAGAGAGTAGAGAAGGCCTGTGCCCCTGCATTAGGGACACTAACGGGCTATGGATGATGATAATGATGATGATGATGATAACCCTTCGGTCATAACTAGGCGTGACTTATGTACGTATGTATTTTACTACGGAGAAAATTCAAGTTTCGTTTCGTCATAAAAACTTCAACGGAAAATAACGGAAATTTTCTTCGGCGCCCCCGAAATCGCGAGCCAGCCCCCATTTAGGGTACTTAACGTTGCTTATCAGGCCTAAGCCACTTACCTCCGACTGGCAAAGTTCAGACCCATGTTAATCGTTAACTTACCTGCCAGCTTAAGCCCTATTCTCCTCCCTGGGGGCTTGAGCAGCTCTATGTGCGTCCTCCGAAGCCCCCTCTCGGTACATAAGCCAGAGTCTGTTGAGAGCGAAGTCTGCGATTTGAACACTGGAACAAAACAATTTGCGATTCACTCGAGTGCTAAACCGAAATTCCGATCGTAAATTTGCGCAGTGCGCTTATTAAAAACACCTTTGACAGTTCGCTGTGTTCGCTAGGACTGCAGTAAATCAGGGGGATTCCGAAGTTTGTAGCGGAGCGCCGATAGATAACAATAATTATGATGTTTTTTTAACAGCCTAACCCCCGAGAATACAGAAACGCTACTCAAAGTTTGAGTCTTGATCATTTCATTTAAGTATTGTCAAAATTTACGCTTTTCCATACAAATTCTGACAGGCTAATGCCCACTCTAATACTAACTTTATAAGCAGTGCTCAAATTTTGAGGACCGTTTCTGTATTCGTGCAGAGGACGGCAATGAAAACGAGTCATTAATCTAAACTCTTACGTGTATTTAATTATCTTCTTAAATAACGGAGCTAGCGCAATGAAATTAGTTATAAATTATAAATTACTATCTGACTTGGCTACCGTTGTTTTGCCATTATTACCCTGGAGGTATACAATAGCCTACGACCTGTTCTCAGATCTACTAAATATACTCAAAAAATCTCATAAAAATCGGTCACGCCGTTTCGTTGGAGTTCGATATAACACAAGTGCTTATACCACTTACTTTGGGCTAGAAGACAGGTGTGAGTGTAAGAAATCTTTATTTAAAATTATGTAAAACATATTTAAAACTATAGTCCGACAGCTTCGTGCGCGACCTTCCCGCGGTATGAGGGGTGGTGGCGGGAACGGGGCGCTCTGGATGTTAACGGGGACGGATGATGCGGGGAGGAGTGAAAACTCCCCCCCCCCGCATCGTCCACCCCCGCTGGCATCTAGAGTACCCCGTCCCCGCCACCATCTCGTACCGCAGGAGGGTCGCGCACGAACTTGTCAGCCTATAAAGCTGTGTACTTTAGTTCCCATAAAAGAACCCACTAGACTGAAAAATAAAGTTAAAGTGTAAAAACGTTTGAAATTTGAGCGACCAGGTTTAATCCCAACAGTCACGTATCCATTGTTCTCGGCCTGACTAACTGTCGAAACACGGTGGATTCTCCGGCCGCTCGTTAGTCCAGTTTTACTTTCGACTAAGCAATTCTGCAAGGCGCAAAGGGCCAATATGCTTACGATGGTTCATCATCATCATCACCAACAGCAGTATGGATGTGCATAGACTAAGAATGAGAGAAAGACAGAAGAAGCGATGGATGGATTGTGTGAAAGATGATATGAGAAAGAGGGGAGTTCAAGCTGAGCTCGCGTCTAATAGAGAAGAGTGGAAGAAGACATGTAGTGCCGACCCTACTTAGAGTAGTAGGATAAGGACAGGGAGAAAAGAGAATGCAAATATTAGAGGTGTAGGTGATAATAGGTATGAGTGTAAGAAATATTTACTTATTTATACTATGATACATTTGAAATAAATCAACGGATTAAACCGCGTTTATTTTTGATGTTTTAATAAAAAACTTTATTGCGTATGCAAATAACATCAGACAAAGTGGATTTCCATTACGAGAAAACTCTCGTAATAATGGGAACCAGTACATAAGGAAATATCACTCGGACGGCGGGGCTGCGCGGGTCAGAGATAATGTATGTCGGATTATTACATGGGATGTAACAGTTTCATTTAGGACATGCTAATGAAAATTTTAATTATTCACAAAGACATTAGGAAGGCCTGTTTTACATTCGCAAGACATGACATGGTAAAGGCAAATGATGTATACAGTATGTGTGCAATTTACCCCCCAAAGGGATGGATAGAGGTGTAATCATCCATTTATTGTTTGGGACTTTTGTCTTCGACCGTTAAGCGGTGAGCTCGATGATGCAGTGGCTTGGCGCGCTTGACTACTGATTGCGAAAATAATGTCGGTAATTAACAATGACCGCTTAGGCTAGCCGTTAGATGGGTGACCAAAATTTTTTTTGTCGAGTTTCGAGACGAGACGAGTTTTTGTCGAGACGTCGGGACTTCGAGACGGAAGGCTCGTTAAGCCTTTTCGTCCCGACTGCATCTGTAGTCGTTAATACCTACTAGTTCGCACTGGGCCAGGGTTGTGGGTTATGGCCCATTCTCCATAATATTCTTCTATCCATAGTGAACGGGCGAGGGGGACAATAAAAAGTCCTGGTGATGATGATGATGATGAGGCACGTCAATTGTAGTTATAACGCAGAACAGTTTTAAAGGGGAAAATGACAATTCTTCTATGTTTGTGACTCTATGATTACAACGAAAGCAATAGCATATTCAAAGTAAGAGAGCACTCCCGTTTGCTAAATCTAACATCCGAATATTGCTTGCATCGGGTCAAAAGAAACTTATAGACACAATAATAATATTTTATCGTTGAAAAGCGAAATATAATCCGGACAAATTCACTACGCAAGCTTCGATATAGGAGTTACATTTCTCAGTCGCAGCATTACTTAGCCGCGAAACCGCGGCGAGATGGTCAGCATTTTTCGAAGTGGAAATGAAAACCAGAGCAATATTGAGGCGGACTTCGGGTAGGGTCCAATGTATGAGCTATCAGCTATGACAATATGAAGTCCAAATAGAAGTTATAAAAATTAAAAACACTCCAAGAACACTAGAAGTATCTAATACTTTTTTACCAAAAACCTAATTTGTACGTAGCTGTTTAAATTTTAAATGAGACGGTCATTTACTTTGAGATGTGGAAAAGTAGATCAAGAGGAAGACAGCAAAAGAGATGGATGGATTGCGTGAGAAATGTAATTTTTTATCTCAAATTACATAACCAAAAAACTGTTTTAAAATTAGAAAAAAAAACACATAAAAAAAACTACATTTTGTATCATCTAACTTATTTATTCCGGAAATAAATATCAAGTGTGTTACGAATCAATTCACTTTGATCAAGCCAAGCTGGGACCAAAAACAACGTGTAAATACGTTTGTCCGAAGATTTGGTTATGGAAACTAGTTGACAGGGAAATTTACAATTAATAATGAAAATAAAAATATTAATACGTAAATATAAATGACTCTATTCATCACAATCATAACCATAATCATATGCCTGAGATGCGAACCGGGGGGTCCTCATAATCGATAGCCAGCGATCTAAGAATTCGACCAAGCTGGCCATCAAAATTCGGAATAACATCTGTTTCCTTCGTGAACATTGTTTATGTTGCAATTGCAGGCTGGGCGCAATCAACACTGCACCACCGTGCTGCCTAAATCAAATTGGTTCATTTAATGGTTAAAACGCTCCCGCTTCACACTTGGACCACTCACTCGTACATTGTTGTTTATAAATTTCGTAGGTCTTTAGGAAAACTTGACGTTTCTATAGAAAAAGAAGGATTACTTTTTACCCTGTACTAATTTGTGAGAAACTTTTTACCGGCCTTCTGTTTCAGTCATTCTTTATCTGTTCACGGCGACAATTTATTTGGGGGCCGGTGATTGTGAACATTTCACTGTAGCTCAGCTGGTAGGTAATTAAAATATGAAATTATAAGATTGTAATTTTAAAAGTTATTACGATGACACATACCATAGTAATGAGTGAGTTCGAATTCGAGCTTTACTGTGCACATAAATATTTTAAAATTAGCGAAATAAATCGGGTTTCAAGGCAAACTAAACATTAATAATTACAAACAATTAAAATAAAAGCGTTTCTTTCGTCAAAATATCCGCTTAACTTTGACAAATGATTAAATTAAAATTGTCTTTACTAACAAAATATTTGCAGAATCCACCAGAACTTCGTCTCCTTCGTGCTGCGCTTAAACACGGTGCCATCAAAATTTCATTAAATTTTTTGGTTGAATTTTCCCGGACATGTTTTATTAACTGCTGTCCCGGAGCACTGTCGGCCTCATTACTCCTGCTCCAGCCTCAGGGCTAATGGTGAAATCCAGCAGATTACTTGCTCGTTCCAGTAAGGAAATATTTACAGTAGTACGTAATAATAATTGAAATGCGCGTCAATCTCATTAACGAACTTATTTTTGTCATTAGTACTGCAATCATATTATTATATAAATTGTTCCTCTTTTTTGGTGTAAGCAGCCCCTGTAGCACGGCACGTGAACACATCTCTTTCGGGAGAAACTTATGAATCTTTTCCTCTCGCTCTAACTCACACTAAATCCCGAGACAAAACACTGTCAAGTGGTGGAGAGAGACTTGTCCACGTCCCCGTTCTAGGCCCGCAGATGGTGTATCGACACATACGTTTCGCTAATTATGTTGAGTAATTAGTAATTTCTTGAATTTTTGAATTAGCTTATTTTAATATTTTGGATTAGTTTTTGACGACAAATTAATTAACAAAATGTATCTCAAAAATGTACCTACCAATCTACCACTAACTTCCTTTTTAGTAAAGTATAGATCAAATTGTGTAATGACGATGTTAAATATGAAGTGTGAACAGAGGGTAGGGTAGGCAGAGGTGGACTAGCACCCACGTTTCGCCAATTATGTTAGGTCCTATGTAATAGGTGACGAGCCTATTGCCATTTATCGGGCACAAAAGTCGTAGTACATTGCTATTGCTAGATGGTAAAAGAGGAACACTGCTGCCCAATGCTCATAATTGATTTGTCCTTAGTCGCCTCGTACGACACCCACGGGAGAGATTTGGGGTGGTGACAATTGTATTCTACTCTGCCGTCACCACACGGTTAATTATATAACTCACTATTTCGGAAAAAGTATCAATCTAGCAGCTTCAATGCGAACAGGATAACAGTAAAATGCAATTTGCCTGACGTGGGGTTGACTGTACCAATCCCCACATACATAACCATAGATTTCGGCCAATTGCACATCCAAGAAAATTTAGGCAATTCGAGAACTTCTAATTGGTTACCAATCGACGTTCACGTACGGGCAATAGCAATAACAATAAAAAATCTGCACGAAACACTGACATTTGGACTCAGGAATTAGCCAGCATTCCGCGACGACTCATTTATCAAGCGGTTGAAATAAGAAATGTAAGCATCACTGAATTGCGGGCTCTCGTTAAATCTGCAGCTCGCTCGTGGTCCCAGTGGCAGCGGTTTTGCAGAACGCTCCGAATGAACGCTTTTGCTACTTTCGGTTTTCATCCGCATCAGGATTGCTGTGTTTTGCTAGACACTCCTCATTTATGTACCAGCTCGCCTTGAAGCTGTTTCAATAGCTAGCTAATCTGTAACTTACATACATACATAAATCACGCCTATATCCCCGAAGGGGTAGGCAGAGATGAACTAGCACCCACGTTTCGCCAGTTATGTTAGGTCCCATGTAATAGTTGGCGAGCCTATTGCCATTTATCGGGCACAAAAGTCGCAGTACTTTGCTAGGTGGTAGGTATAAGAGGAACGCTGCTGCTCATTCCTCATCACTGATTTATCCTTAGTCGCTTTGTACGACAACCACGGGAGAGATTTGGGGTGGTGACAATTGTATTCTACTCTGCCGTCACCACACGGCTAATCAGTAACTTCGGATGTAATAATTATACTTGTGGAATTCTTCAAATTGGTTAAAGTGTAATTAAATTTGAACAAGCCTAATTGTCAAAAATTAAATGTAGATGTTGAACAGAGTCTTTTCCTTCTGGTATAAATAGGCGGGATTTATATTATGCATGTTATTGGTTATAAGAGCTCCATGGCGAGGGGGATAACGTGGATGCTTCGGAAAGCACGTAAAGATGCGTCCCGGATGCGTCATTATTATACCTCAGCACGGACCTCAATCATTGGGAAGCCCCAGCTTTTAGGACTAATGGCGTTGTTGTTGACAAGTAAAGCCGGATCTAGACAAGTGTAACGTGTAATGTAATCTAACGTGTAATGTAACACGAATTCTACGTCCAGACGAGTCACTGTAATGCTCGTAGTGCCATCCTAACGTAGAATTCGTCTTACATTACACGTTGGATTACATCACACGTAACACTCGTCTGGATCCGACTTAACGCATCTTGAGGTGTCACGAATTCCCGCTGTCAGTGAGGCCCTACGGCAAAACAACGAGCATAATACCGGCGTGGCGTGCCGGCACACTACTCGCCGCTAAGGTATTTTCGTTCTGTTTTAGAAATATCAGCATTTTATTCTTTTGCTGCAAATTTTCGCGCGCTAATTAGCATTCCGGCGCAAAAGTGCTGGGAGTCAAGTGAAACATTTATACGCGGACGTTCTCTTTAAAATCTCTCGTTTGGACATTTCGTAGTGTTCCTAGGATTCCGTCGCAAGCTGTAGCATGATCTTTTTCGTTAATTGTTTTCGCTGAAGGTTTTCTTAATATCAAGTCGACCTTTTATCATTTTTGTGTAGGCGTTAAAGCGTTGATTATTTGCCAATAATCATTATGGGTCCTTTGTCCAGCACAGATACAAGTACCAGACCCTGGAAGAGGAGAAACGACGCACCAAATGGGAAGCTGAGCTGCCATATTGTACCCGCGGGATATTGGGGGTAGTGACAATTATATTCTGCTCAGTTATTACAATATAATTTGTATTATGCTTTAATAAGAAATATAACGTCCATTAGTGGACTGCTGCAGGCTCTTTATTGGAATACGGAAGGTAGGTACGCCATATTCTCAGCGAACAGGGAAGATCTTCCTCTGGTCGGGTGTGCTTCGGCGTCTGCGATCCGACTATACTCCATCGGATCTTGTATTATATCCTGAGTTCTGCCAGAAACTTTGTAATCGTGATTCAGGTCTTGACAATCTTGTTCTGCCTTATCACTCCAGTCATTAGGTCTAGTATTGGTGTGACTCCATTGTAAGCGTTGGCTGTCGCACTTTTTGCTCATCAACTATTTCTCGGTTACTCGACACTTTGTTTGTGCTACGCTATGATGTAGCCGCTACACTTTACAACCCCAACCCAAATATAAATATAGAGCTAACTCAAAAATTTTCGTTTTTGACTTATGCTCACCACCGCATCCCTTAAATCACTACCTATCGACAAATAAAACAGATTAAAAAAAAAACAATATTCGATTTGTAAAGCATATATCTATTTAGAAAACTCCTGCAGTGTACAGGGACACGGTAATCAGTTTTTCACGTTTACTGAAAAAAGTGCTTTTTTGAGTTGACTCTCTTTAGGTCTAGGTGTGCGAACAGCTTTTTAGCAAAAAGTGCTCGCATTGCCCGACCGTAATTCTGTAAATTTCCATAAGGACTTATTTGCGACCATCTGTAAGCCCCAACCTGCTTATTTCGCGCTGTTTCTTTGTAAACGCTAACAGTATTCTGCGGTGCCCTGACATAGTTCATTCATTTTCCCGTGCGCCATAAACGGAGCGAGTGTAATTTGTAATTTTACTGCACTGCCATCGCTCGCTTTCACGATGAAGTAATTATAATGGCTTTACATTGTAACAGTCTTTGTTTAAGAGACAGTACTTTGGGAAATGTGAGACTAATTAAATGTTACTAATTGTATATTCTATCTTGTAATAGATCTGATGCATGGAACTACGAAAATATATATTGTCTCATAATACATACATACATAATTCACGCCTATATCCCCGAAGGGGTAGGCAGAGGTGAACGAGCACCCACTCTTCGCCAATTATGCTAGGTACCATGTAATAGGTGGCGAGCCTATTGCCATTTATCGGGCACAAAAGTCGCAGTACTTTGCTAGGTGATAGGTATAAGAGGAACGCTGCTGCCCATTCCTCATCACTGATTTATCCTTAGTCGCCTTGTACGACACCCGCAAGAGAGATTGGGGGTGGTGACAACTGTATTCTACTCTGCCGTCACCACACGGCCAATATCTCATAATATAATACAGAAATAACGCTCACCGTGAACACTAACCGCATAGGTAGTTACTTAGTAATAATAATATATAAAACTATGGTGATATTAATAATTGAAAATCGTTAACCCGGAAAATTCGAAACTTTTAATTTTCCATTCACTTCGCTTCACACAACAACATGTTTGGGGAAGAGAAAAAATTACTATTTAGATTTTTTTATAACACCATATTAATTTTAATATAACTATGTTAGTATAGGTAGTGTTCAGGCTGTACGTTATATCTGTATGTTGACTTACAAATAATGCTTAGAAGAATAAAAAAATTTAATATTAACAAACAAGAATCAAATAATATTTTTTCGGAATAATTATTGAAGAAATTTCAAATACCTACTACCCTTCTGTTAAAAATAAGTAGTCTTTGCTGATTTAGACAGAATATGTATAGTTGCGGAGGAGGCGGGTTCGATTCCCGCATCATGACTAAAATTTTTAGATTTTTTTCTTTTTCTAATGTTTTGCTCTTTCTCTGTATCGATAAGTAATATTAGTGAAAGAAAAATAATCGTACCTAATAATGCTTCGCTGGATCAGCTAAGTAAACACTCACTTAGGGCTAATTGAAGATAAATTATTAAGAGTTTCCCAGACGAGGAGATAGTGATCATAAAACTAATCTCGCTAGAAGCCACTATGGCAGCTTGGTAACAAGAAATCAGGTTAAACGACTATTAGGCGACCCCGACGTTTAGGGTCCCGATGGAGCTTAATTACTCTAAGGGACCAAACTCCTAAAATGTACGGAACCACCGAAAAGATAATGTAATAAGACCTCGACTGGCGGCCATCTTGACGAATCTAGAATATTATTATGTATTCCCGTTGTAGATTTTTAGCTTCAGTGCGCATCGGAGGCCTCTAGCTATGGCGTTTTTTTATTGAAGACGAAGGGTTGCCGATATTATTCTCCTGTGAAATTGAAAATGCTGTTTTGGAAAAATACACTGAACAATAAATAAGTTTGCTAACTTGGAAATCATTAAAATATTCAATACTTTTTTTTCCAAAATAATTAAATTTGTATCATCCAGGACAGAGAAGTATAAAATTGTGCCAACCCTCTAACTCACCCGCGAGTGTCCTACAAGGCGACTAATCTATGATTTGTTTTAATGAAACATTATAAAATATAAAAAATAAAATTGTAATGAAACATTAAGTAATAAAATACAAGAACGCAATTATTAGATTTATTAGTTGCAGTCGACGCACTTATAAATTTTATATTTAATTTTTTTTTGTGTTTTTAATCTGTTTAATTACCAGTTTCGAGTAAAAGAAAAGGAAAAAATTGATACTTTTTGTCGACTTAGATTTGTTTCTAAACCTCACTAATATAATGTTTAATAGCACTAGAACCCCCCATAAAAAATTGTCGATTCATTTCGATTTCACCCTGTATATATACCCTATCGAAGAAAAGTCTTTCAACATGGTCTTGTTCATTCTATATGAATCACAAGGAAGTGGATGACTTGATAACGTCTTACCTATATTTAGAGAAGTTGAAACACTGCGCAGACCCCAGATAGGTAAATCGGGAATAGGATAGAACGATGGTGATGATAATTGTATTTTTATGGTTAACTATCAATTCTTATGAACCCACTGGCTATTCCAAGAGTAGTTTGCCTAAATAAATTGTTTAGTTTAACCGATTAATCCATAATGGGGCTATGATGTTAATTTATGGACTATAACAGGATCCGTTGTTTAGCATAACCTATAAAACTGTGGGTTTAAGTACCAATAAAGGCCGTAGGAATGACATTAGGACACTGCCTAAAAATTAATTACGAATTGAATTAATTAAGCGTCAGCCCCACTGGTTGCTGCTTGCTTTCCTGCGATTTTATAAAAACATTTTTATCTCAAAACTATCATGTTGCTCTAAGTCACAAGAAAAAACCATCGTCTTATATAAATTGAAAGAAGAAGACACTAATTCATCACACAAATATGTGCCCCTTCGAGGACTCGAACCAGAGAAATATTCGCTGATAGACTACCACCCTCAATTCAACTAAAGACGTCATTAAACTAATAAAAGTTAATATAGGTGTAATTATTATATTTATAACATCGGTAATTATTGTAAACAGCCAAAGCTCAAGAACAAAATAGATGTGATAGTGAAATAAACGTGTGTTCTTAATTAATAGGACACGAACCTAACAACACGTGTGCTCCTAAAAGGACTGGAATCTAGTAAATTTCATTGAAATACAATCATGTTGAGAAGGGGCGCCGTTAACCTACTACACTTAGGTCACAAGTCACAAGCGCTTCCCACTCTACCACTCTATGTACCCCTACTTCGTGCCTCCTTCGCTTGGATCTAAGATAATGATTTCATTAAACGCAGCTTATGTTAAGCGGGACATCATTTCAATAAATATTAAGAGGCATTCTGTCCTTTGTTCTTATATTTAGGGCCGGCCGCCTTGGTCGAATGCTCAGATCGCTGGGTATTAGCCAAGAGGTCCCGGGTTCGAATCCTGGAAGGGTCAAACTTTGTGATGACCACAAATGTTTGTTCCCGAGTCATGGTTGTGTATATGTTTATGTAGTATATTTTCAACATTTATATACATAATTATATTAAAAATAAGTCCTTCATCTAGTATCCATAACACAAGTGCTTAGGCTACTTACTTTGGGCTAGATGATAGGCGTATTAATTAAGGTACAAGTTGGTAGCGGGCGACATGAGGCGGCAGCGGACGACGTGTCGCAGAGACACTACTGGTTTCTATGTATTTCTATGAAATTCCCTCCATCCTCCATAGTTAGCGACGCGTCGTCGAGCGGCAGACGCCAGTGTCGCCCGACTGCGGATCAGGGCCCGTAGCCAAGTGGCAATCGTTTCATAACGATAACGTGTCGAAGTTCGTCACGATCATCCAAATTACTTTGGTATCTACAATCTCATACATTTTGCTTTATCGAACTTCGTTATCTTTGTCGGTATGTTACTTTGTCTAGGTCCCCAGTAGTGTCGCTGACGCCGGAGCGACACGTCGAACGAGTTTCAATACGAATTTTTCCGAACTGGATTCCATCTGCTGTTGCCGTCTGCAGTCGGGTTCGAAATCATGACTGCAGCGACTGTACGTAACGACGTGTCGTGGCGACATGAAGCTAAAACACGTCGTCCGCTGCTGCCTCATGTCGCCCGCTACCAACTTGTACCTTTATGCTAACATTTATATAAACTTCAAATAAAAATAAACGATTAATTTAAAAAGTTAGAAATATAAAATTGTGAATATTTTTACAGATTTCAATACGAAAGAAAACTTTACCACGGCACAACATTAACATTTTCATTGCAGAGAAACAGCTAAAAGTTACAGTTGTTATGTAGGAACTAGCTCGCCAACAAAATTTGGCGAGCAATACATCATATGCGATAATTTCTTTGTGCAACTTTTTCAACTTACGTTTATCTTTCGCGGCAAACTTACCTTTCAATGAACATAATGCGAACTTTGCGTAGTTCGCGGGGTACATATAAAATATATTATCATGCCACAACTTTAATGCCCATATGCCGTAACCTTATTTGTGTCTTTGAAAAGGTGAAGGTATATTAACCGAGCCTAAGCCGGTCATTGGATGGCCAAAAATATGGCAATAATATTATAGCTGTATCTGCAGTCGTTAATACCCACCAATCTTCACTGAGCTAGCGTGGTGGGCTATCTCCATTATCCCTATATTCTTCCAACCATAGGGAACGCCCAGCAATGGCGTCATTAAAATGCTATATCTCTATTTTGCAATTTTTACTGAAATTTTAGAATCCGAAGAATGTTGGATGATAGGTTTTTATTGAAGGATGACGAACCTAATTACACTACTAAGTTTGAAATAAAACAACTTTTACGGATAAGACTCGCGTGGCCGTGACCACGGCCACTGTAAAGTGATCGAAACGTCGGGTTAAATAATTAATATGCCAAACACCAAATTATACGCGAGTCTTATACGTAAAAGTTGTTTTATTTCAAATGTGTAGTGCTCGTGCAAATATAAGAAAACATTATAAACACTACTAAGGTTGAGACTGCCTTTCTTTAAGAAGGCTTTATGAAATTGAGGGTAGTTTTTTAGTTTACCACTGCGTTAGCGAACGTCCGAAATTAATATAAACACAGATCTTAGAGCGAATATCCTATCTCTTTAATTTTCATTTTCTTCCTGCTAACGTTAAACAATCCAACGAGGCCATTATTGTAAGCGTATATATCCTTAAATCCGTCTATAAAAACGGAAAATATTTGCGGGAACAGATTAAACTTTTCAATAAAAAGGTAACGCCTTCTAGAACGTTCAGTGGAAGTATGAACCGAGTTCATAAATGAAATGTTCATTTGACAGCAAGCGAGTCCTGTATTCGTGTTTCACATAATCCCATCAGACGACCATTTTATAAAACTCATTTGGATATTTTTAATAAAATCACATTCTATGTGCATTTCGATGCACCCCCCATTTCTTAAGCGTCTGAAGTATCCTTTGGTCTTTGCTGCAGTCGAGTATGCCCTATATTCTTCCATCCATAAGTGGCTGCCTTTCCCATCAGGCGAGGCCAACGGCTTAACATGCTAGCCGATGAAACGGATGAACTGAAGATAAATTTTTATGGTCACCCATTCAATGCCTTAGCGAACATGCTTAGTTTACGTAATTTCAGCCCAAGAGCGTTCACCCACAGCGTCATTGACCTCCCTATAGTTTATTGTTTCATCCTAAACGTACAATATTTTGGGATTGAGCAGCCTCAAGCTCCGGTTTCCTTAACGATAGATAGTTTCAGTTTTCATAGTTCAGTTGAGCTTATTGCTTCTGCATTGTTGAAAGGACAACGCCCATTAGGGGCGATGTCCTGGTAATAATTCGTAGTGAACTTCAACTCGATTAATTAGCCAGCGAATCGTGACAATATTTTGTGGGCATTTGATGAATTTGGGGGAATGGTCGTTGTAAATCTGTAGTCGTTTTAAGACATCAGCTTTTGATTGGGTTATAAGAGATAAATATTAACTTAAGCGGCGAAATCATTAGACGGGCATGCCTGCGAGTATATGCCGCTGTATGCCGGCAGCGCAGGCCCAACAGTGGGCGTCTCTCTTTCGGCTAACTGACTGAGGAAAACAGACCTCGGCAAAGAGCTACCTAAGAAACTCAATATTGTCCCTTACCATTTGTCTCAGGCACGAGCCCATCCGAGCGAGCCGGATTATTTACTCCGCAGTTTACCTGTCGATGGGGGACGTAGCCCGCCAATAGCCCACCCTTCGGAGTCACAGAGAAAGTAAATAAAATTACAGCGAGGCGCTCTCCGCTGTGAAACAGTCACGCGCGACCATGGTAATGGATTACGTGACTCCTGAGCTACGGGATGAGCGACAAACGGAATAATGAGCACGAGTGCCTCATAAATTGTGAGTGCGTTTTCCGAACGGCTCCAGGCTCAGAGGAATGCAGTTGAGCTGAGTGTTGCTTCGACTTTTATCGTGCGGCTCGTGAAGATAGAGTATTTTCAGGACACATTGACTTATTTATCAGCTCCCAACTCGCTTGCAAGCACCTGGTACCAGAAACGGGTACTGTTAAAAGGTCCTTCATCTCCACTCGTGGTAATCCGTGAGAAGCCATTTTACAGTCTTATTCAATCAATAATAATAATGTGTGAATAGTATTCTCATTAATATAATAATGTAGCAATGTGCCGCGTAGTGGCGGCAGAGAAGAATACAATTATAGACGACTGAAATGTTCGTGCATTAAATAAAAATAGGAAAAAATTAAATATTTAGTCAATGAAAATAGTCCATATTATTTATTTATTATCCAATACTATTTTTTGTGACTCAGAATAATAAGATTTTCCTTTTTATCATAGCACAATTTCTCAAAAAAATATATTATCATCTGAACTTAAAGAGAATGCTGCACAACTAATTGGTTTTTAATGGTAAAAAGAACATTCAAATAAAGTACTTAATTGCTTCAGAATTCGTCTCACAAAGAAACTTCTTAGTGTCAATATAGCTAATAGAAATATAAGCGAATTTATCAGAGCTCACAGTATATTGACATTCGGATCTTCTATAAATAATTCTATTCGATAAATAATTCTGAATTTAAATTGAAAAACCCGTTTGCTTGACTGTTTCCATTTCAATCTAAAAAGATGCAAATATCTTTATGTGTCTGCTCACGTTGTTGGCGTTAAAGATATTTCTATTGAACATGTTTTTTGAAGTAACAAATATATTGGATTGCATTCAAATATTAATGTCAACTTTTCTACGAACAAATTGTAGCCCCAGAAAACGACTCAACGAATTGTGTTTTTGCGTGAGAATTTCTTTCTAAGGCGGAATAAAATTTCATGAGGATTGTGTTAAGGCACTGTGTGTACTATCTGCCAAGGATTTTAGCATCAACACACGTGGGAGGCAAGTTTTCGTATTTGACTTCTGTGTTTTATGAGTGAAACAGCCAAATAATAAATATAACAGAAGCAATATAAAGAGAGAGACACGCCAGTTGGGGACTCTTGGGAAAAGATGCTTGCTTCTATTTCCTTTGAGACTATTATTGTTCGACACCTAGGAGTCAAAATATGCCTATTGTATTTTAGATTATCCTTGTATTTTGCAAGAGAATATAATATTTTCTTTCTTTTAACAATTATTTAAATTTCTCTTCTGTAGTAATATTAAAGGGGTTGATAATAAGTTGTATCAGTTTCGAGAGACAATAAAATATCATAATTCACAAAGAGTTGTCTGATGAGACAGTTCTATATACAATATTAGAAATCATACAGACGTCGAGACAACCTTAAGGAATCCGTAATGAAACTCTTAGAATTGTCGACATCTTAATACTAAGTTTAATAACTAATTTAAGGGAAAAGGCAGACTGAAGAGAATTTTATAAATAATTTCATTCAATAAGATTAAAATAATGTAGAGTTATAGTCACTTTTTTTTCTATTTTAAATGACTATTGAGTAAATGATTATTTTGAATTCCTTTTAAACGATAGCGTTTATAATAAAAATCAAGAGATTTGTTTAAGCTGCAAATTGATAAGACGTCAAGTAGCACGTAGCTAAAATTGCAAAAGTTTTTGCCTGTTTTATTTCTTCAGAAAGCGTTTAGGATATTACTTAGTCACATTTTGCAAAATTTTTGAATACGCGTTGTTCAGATTTATTAATTAAAAAAAAACAAATCCTCCCCAGATCTGACTGGAAATAATAAATACATAATAAAAAAAAGTTACACTTACACTTATCATCTAGATTGGCCAATACTCAGCAATCTGAGCATTCGACCAAGGCGGCCGTCAATATAGGAATAGATTTTAGATTCACTAACTTACGCAAATAGACGTCATGTATATTTTTACATACCTATATAAATCACATCTGCTTTTCCCCGAAGAGTTAGGCAGAGTTTACCCTCGTATCACACTTTAATTAAGACCGCGCAAGACTACAATATATTTTACGAACTTTTTCCATCCAAAATTTTCTTTAACTATTTGTTAAAAGTTTTCTACGTCATAAAATTGTGTTACCGATTTCCAATTTTGCAAGAGAGGTGCTTTGGGCAAAGCTGATTGCTGCTCAAAACGTTTACAGGGGAAATTCCGCGGCAAAGTATTTACGGAGCTCTGTGCCAGGGTTCCTATGACCATAGCTTGTTACGCTATGTTATCTAAGGCGGGGAATTCACTACACGGACATGCCCGCCAGACATGCCCGCGTGGACCTCGTTTGAATAGGCCAGACTGACTGTGACTGTAGGTCTGTGTGATGTTAGGCAAACATCACACAGACCTAAACGAAGTTCGGCGGGCATGCCCGCGAGCATGTCCGTGTAGTGAATTCCCTGTTTTAGCCCCTTCGTACACTAGGGTACGTAAATCTTCGATATTCGACGATTTTTGTCTCCAAGCTTACAATTATAAATTGGGGTTTACGGATGGGTGACCAATAATTTGCTGCTGCTGAGTTAATTATCTTATGTTGATAATTTTCAACGTAGGCAGATTCCCTTTTTTTCTTAAATAGGTACCTTATTTCAGGTCTTCTACCTTTAAAATTCCATTTTGAGATGCCTTTTTCACTTGAGCCCTAGAAATAACGTCGAATTTTCCTTCGCGCTCATTTTCGCAATTCACGAAAATAAATCCGTGAGAAGAGCGCGTGACCGCCATAACGTGCTGAACTGCCAATGTCAAGGGTAAATGGTTATTTTACAAGGACGAGCCGAGAGCCTTTGGCTTGTAAAACTTGTTTTACAAGGGCAATGAAGGTTCCGTAACGTTGTTATGAAACTCGCTACATTTTTAATCGGTTTAATGAATTGTTTTTTTTAGCACGTAGCAACTTTCAACGTTCAGTTAGTGGGTCTTTAGTTTTGGTTGGTTAACAATCGATTTTTATAAAGTTTACCAAACATATTTGAATTTAATTTTAAAGGATTCGTACACTTGGAGCTGAAAAATAACGTGGAATGTTGCAAATTCTATGCCCTAACTCATACCAGGGGTTTTGTAAAAGTCGACTAAAGGAGAATGCCCGGTGTAGACCAATAAGAAGCTTGGGGCATCCGAATGACGGAAGGTATATAAGCCACCAACAGCAGCATACCTAAACAGGGTTGTTGTTGTTTGGTAACTGTCTGTAAAGCTTCATCCAACACCTTGAGTAACATGGATGTAACATGTCAATTCGATTAGTCTTCGCGCATCGATCTTTTTACTTTTCTGTACCTACATGGCTTCATGACGTCCGACCGGTATGAGTGGAGGAAAGGGTTATGCTTTGCCAGCCCTAGATAAACTAAGAACATTGGGACAGAAAGGTAATGATGATTCAAAACTTTATCATTTGTCACATGCTGTGTCTTGTCAAAATCAATAAATGACTCCTTTTTGTCAATTAAGCAATTGCATTTCAAGTGTTTCAACTGCCATTTAAGTTCTCCCGACATTTCGACCATTTTAACTTTGTCGTGATCACAAGACTCGTGTCAACTGTCCTTAATACAACTACTTATCCACTATTATTATGATTTAATATTAACATGGCTCTAATTGGGCACGCGGATCAAACGCTCTCCTTTGAAGTGACAGTGTGAAGAGGGGCTTAGGACTCAATTACTTGCTTGGTAAGGTTCTAAGCTGATGTGACGGTAGCTTTTACTCTCACGTTGTATGTACCTACGCAGTCTGCATGCGACGGCATCTTAATACGTATTGAATAATACAACGACAATTTAAAGGATACATACATAATTCACGCCTATATGGGTAGGCAGAGGTGAATTACACACCCACTTTTCGCCAATTAAGTCCTGTCGCATGTAGTAGGTAGCGAGCCTATTGCCATATATGGGGCACGGAATTCGCGGTACATTGTTAGGTGGTGTAAAAGGAACGCTGCCGCCCATCGCTGTCTTTACCCTGAGCCGCCTTGTAGGACACCAGCGGGAGAGATGACGGTGGTGACAATTGTATTCTGCTCTGCCGTCACTACACGGCAATTCAAAAGAGAACTAAGTATTTTCTAAACCCTGAGAATACGATGATATACATACATACATAGAAAAGCCTAGCCTATCCATCCCCTAAGGTTGAAGGCAGAGTTGAAGGAAGACCCATATTATTAATTGGCCAACTATGCTAGGTTATAAAAATAGGGAACGAGCTTATTGGCATCTTACGGGAATGTGAATCGCAGATTATTGCTAGGTGGTATAATAAGAACGAAAAGCTCCATGGTGGCTTAGCACGCTCAACCTGTTATTGCGTAAACTAAGCAATATTCGCTAACGCCGCTCATTGGATGGGTGACCAAACATATTTCATTACGAATTCCTCCGTATGCTTTGGAAGGGAGATTCTACCGCCGGTTCTGACTGCATCTGCAGTTGTTAATCCCTACCAATCCGCACTATGCCAGAGTGGTGAGTTTACGGCCTATTTTAATAAATAGTGATGATGGTAGAAATTAGAGCTGGTAACAATTGTATTCTGCACTGAGACTCAAAAAACCAAACAAGTTGTAAATGTAACCGAATTAAAATGTTATTATAACAGAACAAAAACAAAGACAATTGCCAGCGAGCCCTCTTTAATTACACAGGACGCCATCTTTAAATATGAACACCAACTTTATTCCAGTGCTCCAAAAAGAATTAATATGCCGCTTTATTATCTTTCTACGATCCGAAGGAAGCCAGCATCCACTGAATCAACTAAAACAAGATGTATTAATAGCGAGGCGAGGCGCTTTATAATTAGTCACCAACCAGTGAATCATTCAGACGTCCTGTCGGACTTAAAAGGAACCCATACTTAAATAAATCCGCGCCTAGGGTTGGCGGCATCGCGGTTTCAACGTTTGAATATTAAGAAAAATTGTTTTACGAATTTGTGACATAATTCCATAACCAGTAATTGGCGAAACGTGGGTGCTAAGTCACCTCTGCCTAACCCTTCGGGGAAGTAGGCGTGATTTATGTATGTATGTATGATTTTTGTTTGTATATTATGTAGTTTAAATGTAAATAAATAACAGATTAGGACATTTTCTGAGTGGAAGGAGAAACTTATGCTTAACAGACGATTTTTAACCATAAGGGTTACTTGATTCGCGTATATCTTTTGAAGTTTCTCGTACAGAGTTAATCCTATTACGGAGGTCAAACGTCTTATTACATTATGTATTTGTATCCCTAGTTATATGCATCCCTGCCTTTATTGTTATGTTCATTTTGTTCTAAATAAATAAATATGATAGTTTTTCACGAAACGTTCTTAAAATTCACATTTGCTTATATAAGCGGCAACTGATACCTACCATCTGATTCTTATAAAACAGGTAACTATTGAGTTTGAGAAGGCAGAGTAGAAATAACGTCCATGTTTCGCGAAATATGTTAGATCCCATGTAATAGGGGTCTATTGTCATAAATATCAGTTGAGAAAAATGACATTTTATGGTAGCCTGACGTGTTGTTATGGGTTGAAAATTAAACAACAAAATATAGGTACATTCATTATTATTAAATAAATCTAATTTCTTTCAGTTGACAACCTCGCGTCTGTCGGACAAACACCACCTATTTGTTGAATGACAGGGATTCCTGTTTAATTTATTTTCAATTAGCGAAACTTATTTGGTGCAAGCAACTAACTGCACACTTAGCAAAAAACACTAAGCCATGAAAGTATTTTACTAGACGGTGGACCCCGTACACATTATAAAGCGACTGCCGGATTCAACCACGCGATAATTTCACAAATCAACAAGAGAGGTTTTAGGTCGTTTTCGACTAAGTATATCGGAGAGGAAGACTGCTGACTCTCCCATGTTGGCAGGGAAAAAGGGATATTGCCCGGTGTAGACCAACAAGCACCTTGGGCCACCCGAATGCTCCAGCATTGGGCAAACCATCAACAACAGAAGAGGGGTGGTGTCAGGCAATTGGCCGGCTGTAAACCCTAAGCCAAAAGCTTGAGCATCCAACGTACGCTACACGCAAGTTACGTAGCTAATCAGCGCCCGCAGCGCGTGACGCGCTATACCTATAATTCGGCCGCCGAATGTCAGCGTCTACGCATAGCGTAATAACGTATATGTGTGGAAATATTATACAATAAACTGAGTAACGCTCGCTCACTTTCGCCGGTTGAGTTATTTTTATGTTGGACAGAAAAGATCTTGCCCTTCATCTCACCTGATGTTAAGTGATGATAAGGGCCGAAGATGAAATCGAGCTTCACCTGGAACCCTCAACAAAAGACGGCCTGGCTATCTTATCGCAATTGTCGGAACACAATAATGCTGTTACCATTTTTATTATGGCGACATATTTTTGATAAGATGGTGGTAGCTAGCCAGGCGGTCTTGAAAGAAGTTCTACCACCAACCATACCGAGTACAAATTTGTACCCCCTGGGGATCGACCCCGGGTAATGTAACATGTAACCTGTCCCATGATACATAGGGTTTGACGGTACAATTTCGGAGCCCTTTTTACAGCGTGCCGGACCGCACGTGCCAACATTTACAAAGCCCACTCTCGCGCCCGAACAAGATAACGTATGGAGTGAAATTATTTATTATTATCGTGCTTTGTCTCCGTGTGGGAACATTTTAATGTTTCAGTTGAAAGCGAGGCTGGTGTGTGGCGGTCAGAGCACCAACATTGTGAAATTTTGTCCAAAACACAAATTAATAGTCGACCGTTAGTACCTACGCTCTGACCGCTATAAATCCTGATTTAGATTATCATATTAGATGTTTTTGTTATAAAAAGTGAATTATTAAGATCTACGTTCACTATTTGTATTAAAACCTCTTTCTTTAAAACCGTGCATTGTTACTGTCACTATAATAGCAGGTAATCAATTTAATAATAGTATTGTATTAAAATTCACTGAAATTTAAAAGTAACGTTAATGGTATCTTTTATTAGAAACAATATTATTATGTGAGAGCATGTTCTATTTACAATATTATTTTTAATATAATTTATATAATAACCATAAAAATGAAATAAACAATTGTCAACTAAATTATATTAATATTCTATTCGATTTTAATTTTAACATTATATAAATGTTAGAAAAATAAGTACAAAGATTTTGGGGTTAGAAAAAGAATTTCGAAAAATTATGATCTTGAGGCGGGAATTCCTAGTCTCAAAATCTCATTTCAATGATTATTTCAAACAACACTCAGAGATCGTACAGCCGAGAGGGAAATATTTTATTAATTATCCGCTCACAGTCAGCATAATACGGGATTCCCCAAAATTTAACGTTAATTTGTGAATTGTCGACGTTAAGCGTCCAACATTTATCGCATGCTCAGCGTTAATACCCTTCATCTCGTCAAAACGCCCGGATATGTTGGGATTGTGCTTTTACGATGTATAAATCTTTTGAATAGGGACGTTTGGTTTAATTTGAAACACTAAAGCACGCCCGCAATTTTGCCTAATCTAATCGCACCGTCTAGTTGGTAAGGAAAGAATGTGCATTGTCATAATTTTATAAGGTATACATGTGACGTAGAAAACATCAAACACTCATATTAAAGACAGGGTAGTATGAAAGAGCAGTAGTCTAGTAAGAATGAAGTCAGTAGTAAGATTGAATGAAAGGATAACGACAAAAAGTATTTAAATTATGTCGAAAGTGAATGGATAAATGTGAAGGGGAAGGCCTAGGCGGATATGTCATTATCAAATTGAATGTGTATTTAAAAAGAGCTAGGTCAAGAGTCCCCTTAACCGGGCATGGATGAAGATACTCGTAGGAATGAGATTGGATGAAGTGAAAGACGTGTAGCGGCTACGACAGAGCGCTACATAAACAAAGTGTCGAGTAACCGAGAAATGGTTGATCAGCAAAAAGTACGACAGCTCACGATAACAATGGAGTCAAACCAATTGTAGACCTAATGACTGTTGTGTTAAGGCAGAACGTGAATAGCAAGTCCTGAATCACGATTACAAAGTTTCTGGAGGAACTCAGAATATATACAAGATCCGACGAAGTACAGTCGGACCGCGGTCCCCGAGTGCACACCTGGCTCGGAGGAAGATCTTCCCTTTTTCGCTGAGTATGCGGCGACTTTACAGCATACCCACAGACGCATGTAAGGATCGCAGTCAGTGGAAAGCTGCTGCATGCTTAACCCATATTGCTGTCTAAACCCTTAGTCGCCGTGTACGACACCCGCGGAATATATGGAAGTGACAATTGGATTCTGCTCTGCTTGTGTGATGACGTCACACGGCACGGTTTTAATTCACCCAGTAAATATTCCTAAAACAACTCCGCCGGCAACTTGCGCCCGGAATTTCCGCGCGGTCCAATCTCGACATAATTTCGGGGACCAGAGAACATCCCCCCCCCCCAGCCCACTTGCGACCAAGTTTTTCCGGACTTTCGGCAAACTTGGAACACGAGTAATAGGCACGGAGGCTAGGAACGGCGAGACGACGACTGACGTTCGGAAAATGTTACGGAATACGGTGCCCGTCACTGGCTGGGTTTCGGGGAGATTTGAGAAAAGTAAATTTGACGCTTGGTCCAATCAGCATCTGCGATAGGTATACGTTATCAAGGGCCTGTTTCGCAAGATAGCTCACTTGGCAGTTCAATTGACACAAATTTCATATTACAACCGTCAAATGATCTGCCAAGTAAGCTATTCTGAACTCACCCGTCGATTGCGAAACAGGCCCTTAATATAATAAGTATAATTTAAGATTGAACCATTGGTCTTAGGTATTTTATATTTAATAAATAAAAGCCATGTTTTCTCTTCGTGAACTGTAAAATCTGACTTCTTTTATATTGATCGTGTTTTGTCCTTGAAGGAAGTCGTATACAAGTATTTCTTACATGAAAAACCAAGAACTGATTACGCTTTACCCACCAACCCGCACTGAGCCAGCGTGGTGGGTTAAGGGCCAATCTCCCTATATTTTTCCATCCATAGCGAAGGCCCGTGCCTCAACAGTGGGGACATTCAAGGGCTGGTGATGATGATGATGATTATGCTTTAAGGAATAATTAAACAGGTATTAAGTCAGATTATGGGCAGTATTCATATTTTAGAATAATATAAGAAAATGAACATGATAATCCATATCAATAACAGGTTCATTGAACCTTAATAAAGTTAAAATGACACGCGTGCCATACAACAATTATCGTTAATAGCAAAAATGCGTCATAAAATCCAGATTTAATACAACCCCAGGACTTTTGAGGGGCATAAATATTTTTTTTATGAAAGCAAAAGAGAAAACCTTGTTAAAATTTCATTTGCCCGAAGTAACAACGGAATCCTTTTTGAACGTCGATGAAAAACGCGACATTCGACAAAGTAAACATTAATATCCGTTTTGAGGTGGCGTTTTCATTGGCACTGTTTGAGTGTGTGTTCGCGAATTAGATTTGGGAAGGCGAAGGGTAGGGTTGGCGTTAAATTAATACCTATGGGTAGAGGATTCAAATTTGGAACTATGCTTCATACCCGAATACAGAAATGCTACTCAAAATTTGAGCACTGCTTATAAAGTTAAGTGGACAATACCTGTCAGACTTCAATTTTGATAATATGTACTTCAATGTTAAGCAGGACTCAAACTTTGAGTAGCGTTTCAGTATTCTTTCACATCTTACAGAAGTCGACAAAATCTCTTTCCACCACTTGACAGTGTCTTGTTTGTCTTGAGATTTAGTGGGAGTTAGAGCGAGAGGAAAAAAAATTCTTTTCCCCGAGGAGATTTTGTCCACGTCCCGTGCTGGGGAACCTGTAGAGGTAGTCTATCAGGCGACGCTATACGCAGCGTCCTACGTAAGCGATCTGGATGCGAACGCGAAGCGGGGCGGTGCGGCGAGGAAACTACAGTCGATATCTATTGAAGTGGCTTACGTGACCAAACTAACATAAGATGCGTTACGGCGCGGCGCGAATTGAATCGAACGCGATCAGTTTCATTTCATGATCAGAGGCGTTACTCTGGAAGTTTATTTCGTTCGATCGGGTCTTTGCGTCTTTGTCGCTCTTATTTTAACACGCAGTGGCGTGAGAAAGACGGATTGATGTGAGTTCGTTCGTTCGGAGTTTCAGAGTAGGCCCCCAGGCGTGATATTTTCGCGCGCACTGGATGCAAAGCCACCGTGTATGACAAATATGTAATGAGAACTGAACGGGGGAGGACGGTGATGGTGTAGGAAGATTCGGGCGTCCTGAGTCGCCGCGTCACACCGAACTGTATTGAATTCGCATCGGATCGCTTCGCAATCGCGTTAGCGTTTAGTCGCTCACGTATAGCGCTGCGTAAGTATAAATAGTACACATTATCTTGATTGTTATCTTGGTCGGTATTGCACCGTTAACTGCCGGTTGGGTACAAGGCGACTGTGGGTTAAAACAATCAAGATTTACGTGTCTGGTAGAATGTGTCTGTTCATACACCTCTGCCCACTCCTTCGGGGATAAACAAGCGTGAATCTGCCACCATGAATTAAAAGATGTAAATACAAAAATAGCTTGGTCTCTACCAATATTTATCTGCGCAACGAAACCAATAATATATTTAATAAAATGCGGTATTTCAATATCACAGATTCAATTTTATTCAAGTTTCTGGAAAATTGAAATAGTATTGGACAACCTTTGGCTGTATCGTTTTATGTAGTTTGTCATTTTTCTCCAGAGCAAGAGAAATATCGAGTCTTGAATAATAATATATTACATTTTGTGATTGCGTCTTTAAAGAAATAGTTATTACTTTTATCAGGAATTTCAGAGAAACAATATACTCGCTCTAAGGATTACGAAGCTTAATAAATCTTCGATATTTTCTAAGAATTACTTACTCTACCAAAAAAGTATTTCCATATTGGAACTGGGATTTCATCATGGTTAATCGACATTCATATTGGGATGGTTGCGATTTTCGTAATATTTACATACGTACATACATCTCGCCTCTTTATCCCTTAAAGGGTAGGCAGAGGTGTATAACAGCAGCCACATTTCGCCGTGTGGTGACGGCAGAGTAGAATACAATTGTCACCACCCCAAATCTCCCGTGGGTGTCGTACAAGGCGACTAAGGATAAATCAGTGATGAGGAATGGTCAGCAGCGTTGTTCTTATACCATTTAGCAATGCACTGCGACTTTTGTGCCCGATAAAAGAATATAGGGAGATTGGGCCATGATCCGCCACGCTGGCCCAGTGTGGGTATTAACTAACGCAGATGCTACCGGGACCACCTGCTTAATGTGCCTTCCGAAGCACGTCGAGATAATAAATTTTAGGTCACCCATCCAATGACCGGCCTTAGCGAACATTACTTAGTTTACGCAATCGCAGGTCAAGCGCGTTATGCCACTGCGCTAGCGAGCTCCTCCTCGAGCATATTGATATTATTATGTAAGTAACTAGAGCATGGTGCACACGGAAACTAAACTCACTACTACTTTCCGGACTCCGGATCTATGAAATCAGTAATTTACACGGAACTTGTTAGCGCAAGCTGGCTTGCTTTTAGCTGTGATAAAGCCTCCCCGAGCCGTCTTAGCGGGCTTAGGTGTTGGCTCAATTTCAACGTTGGCTCCTTCCCTTATAAACTCAGCCGAATTTAAAATTTACAGAGCGTTTTAAGCACACTTCAGTGAAACAATTAAATGTGGTTTCACTTCACAGTTTCAGTCTATAAAATTATGGTTGAGTCTCTTTTCTATAAATTCATGCATCAATAGCCTTTACGGTGTGATGGATGATATGTGATGGAATCAAAAGGACCCGGATGGCTTGATAGCGTTTGATAAACGGAAGAGGAAACATACTGGGCTGACCCCAAATTAACTGGGAACACGGCAGGAAATAGAAGTCACAGTTAAGTGAAAATCCATAAGACATAAAGAAAATTGTTAAAACCACAATTTCTATGTACTATTTTTTCTAACATTTATGTAATGTTCAAATTAATAATCTTTGAGAGAGTGGAAAATCCTTCATGATAACGGTAAATTCAAATAAGGTATTCAATAAATATAAAGTTATCGTTAAATCCGAATTTAAGCCCTAGAAATATGCATTTTGCTACTGAGCAAGAGAAATGAATCTTGAAGATAATAATTTGTTTGGTATTTCGCATGAATAAATTCGGTTCGTATCGATTTGTCTCGTCTCGTACTATAATCGCCTCGTCACATATTAGCCAGTAATATTTGAATTAATATAATTTTATGCTAATGTTAAAGCCCCATAATTACAATGACTTACAGCTGACCACGAAAAATTTATATTAATTTTATTTCAATTTATTGTAATGTCCTAACCGGTGCTCTAACATGATAGTTAAACTGAGAGTCAAAAGTACAAACTCAAGGTTTGCCAAAGAGCAATAGAGCTCAGCATATAAGACATTAAGAGGACGCGTCTGCGCTTATAACATGGTTATTACGGATGTAGGAGCTAAAACCACGAAGCTCAAATGGGACTGGGCGGGACATGTATGCCATATGCATCCTGATCGCTGGGCAAAGGTCATCACAAAGTGGTCACCACAGGATGGCAAAGGCTTCGAGGTTGGACTAGAAAGAGGTGAAGAGACGATCTGCAAGATAATTATGGGCGGAATTGGCTTGAGATGGAGGGCTACGGAAGAGGCCTTTGTCCAGCAATGGGATCTTGTAGGCTAACAAAAAAATTTATAAATGTATTCTAATGTCTAACCCATTTATGATGTAACAGCTGACCACCGATTGAATTCCGCTGCCCGCAGTCGCTGGCTTGTGACAATCCCAGCCAAGACCCGTATTAGCGGGGTTTGTGCTTGGCTCCGTTTCAAAGTTCGCTCCTTTCGCCGTCCATACAATTCGATTTAGATGTTTTCTGTGAATCCCAACTGGAGCGCGCCGGGCATTTTTATGATTTCTTATTTGAAACTGTTTTTTGCCGAGTTATAACTTATTGTTGTTACAGTTCGACTAGTTTTGGGTAGAATGCGTGCAGTTGTTTTTAAAGTCAGCCATACTTTGTTAGTGTTGGATGGATGAGTTTTAGAAGCACAATAGAAGACTTTCAAAGTTGTATGTTGGCTGAAAATAAACAGTCTAGACTAAAGAAAGTTTTAAATTCCTCATGTCTTGGTAATAAGTGACGCCCTCGCTGGTACTAGAAAGTATTTTAGGGGTATTTTTCAATTAATTTATTTTCCATTAAACATACTTTAGTATTATAATTATGCTCTGCAATTAACGGTTATTATTGATTTATTCCTAATTCTCATTATTCTACCAGATCCACTTTTCGTTATAAGTAAAAATTTTAAAAATACACCAAGACTTCACCAACTTACATTACCGAAAAAAACTTTTAAAATGTCAAAAGCAAAGCTAGATATTTTTTGAAGATTTAACATAGAAGTACCTACTGGATTATATTTATAGGCGGTCAGAGAAATTTGGATAACATTGCAAAGCTTTTGATTTTATCAACACTCTTCAAGTTCTACGAAGTATTAAAAAATGTAATTTAATATAAGGCCGTTAGTCCGTCCGTTTCAGAACCTAAAGTTCGAGACTATTTACACCAATGTGGAAATTCCATCAAAGCTATTAAATTACTCGAAACTGAAATTCGTTTACTCGGTTTTGTTTCTGCTAAGCAATAAATAGAATTAGGCGTTCGAAAAATTCCCTCAGAGAGAAATGTAAACAAATTGGATTTGTGAAGAAATATTACTTCTTTGAGTAACTCTCTGGACACAGGCGAAATTGCGTCTCGGGATCAATTTCTTGGTGATAACTGAATTTTTGTAGAAATGTATTTCGATGCTTACCATTTCAGCGCTTAATGTTATTAATTAATTAACTTTCACTTTTTTCTTATCAGGAAGCTTGATGGAGAATCGAGCATCACTTGGAACGTTCAACCACAAATAGGTAGGCTATCTTATCATACACTAGTGGTCGCGTGGGTTAATGTCTGTAGTTAAGTAGCCTATAATAATAATATAGCATTTTATTCAGATCCACATGAAAAAATACATAGGAAACTTAATTGTTACTGTAAACCTTAATCTAGTCTGTTAAGCCTTCCTCAATTTGAACCAGTAGTTTCTGAGATTAGCGCGTTTAACCAACCAACCAAACAAACAAACTCTTCAGCTTTATAATATTAGTATAGATAAATTGTCATAACATCATATTGCTGTTAATAATGTTATAATAGCGACAGATTTTGATAAAATGGTAGTAGCTAGCCAGAGGGATAGACTAAGGGTTAAGGCAGCAAGGAGTAATGGGCAGCACTCTTATACCACCTAGCAATAGGTATACTGCGATTTACACGCCCGACATGACAATAGGCCTGCCACCTGCCACCTGCTGCCCTATCCTAATTGGCGAAATGTGTGTGTTGATTCACCTCTGCCTACCCCTTCTGGGATATAGGCGTGATTTATGTATGTATACCATGTAAGAATAAAAGTCGATACAGACAAGCTGAAAACCACAGAGCAGAGACAGTGAAACTTAGCAATTTTCCTAAAAGCTACAAGACCTATGACAGCCAAGATAGTATCAATTCCTTTTATTAAATTAGAAAGCTTAGAACTTAGAAGTTAGCTCAGGTAGTAGCGCCGTGAAGACAAAGTTGTGGCCAGTTAACGTACGTACTCTTGAAGCTCGAAAAAAGCTCTCGCCGCACTTTTAAAAGCTTTCAGATGTAATCCCAGCACTCGGCCCTCGCTCGCTACGTCTGTTTTCGTGCTTAATTAGTCTCCACTAATTAGATACCTTTTCCCGAGAAAGGGAATGTATTTAAAAGAGGCACTAAAGACGTTCGAGCTCTGCTCTGTGCTGTGGAAGACGATGGAAAAAGATCGATTCAAATGTGTGTAGCGGACGAGAGAACCTTACATAAATACATACATAAATCACGCCCATATCCCCGAAGGGGCAGGCAGAGGTGAACTAGCACCCACGTTTCGCCAATTATGTTAGGTCCCATGTAATAGGCACAAAAGTCGCAGTACATTGTTATTGATAGGTGGTATCAGAGGAACGCTGCTGCCCATTCCTCATCATTGATTTATCCTTAGTCGCCTTGTACGACACCCACGGGAGTGATTTGGGGTGGTGACAATTGTATTCTACTCTGTCGTCACCACACGGCGTAACCTGTGAGAACCTTTCCTTGTATAAATAAATAACAATTCCTTGTAATGCAGTCCTTTTTTTAAATTACAGGCGTATTAACGTCTGTATTTTAGTATTTGTTAATAATAATAGTATTATATTCATAGACTCGTGATTAGGTCACTTGTGGTTTGAAAAAAGACATATTGAAGAGAATTGAGAAAGGAAATTAATTGAATGGAGAATGACAAATAATTTGTTAGTAATGAAATTGAAAGGTTATTAGAAGGCCAGATCAAGAGAGGATATTAATAAGATTGGATGAAGTGATAGAAGTATGTAAGGATCGTAGCCAGCGGAAAGAAGTAATCTTTGTACTCCATATAGGAGTACATTTGCGCGACTTACGCGAACGTACCCCACGTTCGCGTAAGTCGCGCAAATGTCTTTTCGGCTAGGAACAAACCAACAATTAACAACTTTGCAAGCAACTCCTTTCAACACACAATAAGGTTTGCATTGTACACGTTTCCCATTCATCATTGTGCCCTGTTGTGTGCAAATGTTGTGCAGGCGTCCAAAAATGAAGATTCACCCAAACAATTAAATTCACTCCACACCAAAGCGGGCATTTTTATCCGTACCACGGCGGAGGTTCTTCCAGTTTTTGCTTGTTCCCCCAAAAAGGTCGGACTCGAAAACAAATCATCTCTTTGTGGAAGTTTGTCGCCCTTTGATATTGTTTAGTCAGAAACATAATTAGGGTTAGATGGGAAGCGCACGGACGCCTGATAATAAACTGGCAAATTAAACCAGCGGCGTGATTCTGGTTAGTGTAATCGGGCACTAAATGGTTCGGAACCCAAAATGGTCATGTTCTAGAAATATTCCGTGGCAGCTATTCGATTTTGTGGATTGCAGTGGACGCGGGTTCGATTCCCGCATCAAGAGTCAAGACCATATTTTTTGAACTTTTGCTAACAACCAAATTATTTATTCAGTGGCAAATTTGAGCGTATGGTGACGGCAGAGCAGGATACAATTGTCACCACCCCTAACCTAGTCGCGGGTGTCGTAGGTACAAGGCGACTAAGGATAAATCAGTGATGACGAATGGGCAGCAGCGTTCCTCTTATACTACCTAGCAATTTACTGCGATTTACGATCCCGATAGATGGCAATAGACTTGCCACCTATTACATGGTACTTGACCTAATTGGCGAAACGTGTGTGTAAATTCACCTCTGCCTCCCGTCTCAGGGATATAGGCCTGATTTATGTATGTATGTATGTAACTTCGAGCGTGACACGCAAACGTATTTACCCAACTCCAATTTAGAACACTCAAAGTTTACACCATCCAATAAAACGTTGGAACAGCATGGCCGGTTGAAAAGAATCCAATTTCAAACTTTTGTGTATCGTAAATAATGCTAAAGAAAACGACCAATTTGGATTCTTCGAATGTACTCAATGGGGAAACGTTGTTGAGTGGAATTACCAAATCATTGCAGGCCGGGCTGTAAGAACAATATTGGATTCTAGAGAAATGTCGGGGGGCAACTGAAATTAGCCCCAATTGTTTCTTTGGCGCGATTTTGAAAGAGCAAGGAAATTTCGAAGGCATAATTCATTTTTTCATCTGCTGGGTTTCGATGTAAATTGTACTAGATCTCCGATGGAAGCTACAAACAGAACAAAAGAAAACTATAACGAGGTAAACTGATAGTTGTTCAATGTCATAAGTCGATTTTCTTTGATTTCCCGATGACAATGCTCTCAGCCGTAACTTTTTACGGCTGAATACATTACGCATGAAGCTGTTGTACAACTTATATCTTTTTTTTCTACTATTATAATCTACTATTATTTAGTCATGTGATAGTTGGCTGACCTAATGACTACCAGAAAAATAGATCAGAAAATGTTGAATCGTATCTAGGATTGGGATCTACTGCTACCTTACAGTGTTATAAAAATACAATGTTTGAGATAATTAAGACACATTGGTTAATCACCGGAAAGGGAGATAGTACAAGTAGACGTGCATTTTCGAAACACTTCCAGAAGTATTGATAAAGAAGATATTATCATTTAATTTTTAATAATACCTATAATATGTTCAAGTTCAGTAGGAAGTATTCATGCAATGCTTGTATTTTGTAAGAGAATCACTTCTAATTTTTTCGACCATTCGGCTTAATTTGTTCAACTTTTTTTATTAGAGTCCATTTTAAAAGCGTTGTCACTATCAATCTTGCAAAGTCAATACCGGTTTTCCATTTCCATCAGTGTTTTGTTTCACGGGCCAAATTGGATTGGCATTATTCGAAATTTGAATTAGGCGTAATAGTGTTAACTTTTGTTTGAAAGTTACTTGTTTAAATTTATTTTCATAGTAATATTCGTCTACTGCCGTAATATTAGACTATCATACCCATTATTTTAAATATTTTTTTACTTCACTTGAGTTGATATTTATTATTTTTTGTAAATATATTCGCTTCCTTGAGCAAAATTTGGTGTATCTAGTGCAGAATTATTGTGCACAGGAGAGTGCCTGCTTTAGACAGTATACTTGTTTAGGGCTGGCTTCCCTCATACTTTTGCCTAAACATACATACATACATAAATCACGCCTATATCCCCGAAGGGGTAGGCAGAGGTGAACTAGCACCCACATTTTGCCAATTATGATAGGTCCCATGTGGCAAGCCTATTGCCATTTATCGGGCACAAAAGTCGCAGTACTATTGCTAGGTGGTATAAGAGGAACGCTGCTGCCCATTCCTCATCGCTGATTTATCCTTAGTCGCCTTGGGGTCTTGGGGTGGTAACAATTGTATTCTACTCTGCCGTCACCACACGACACATTTTGGACTTTGCTTATACCTTTAACATTCACCACCAAAATTTTTGTATAAATTTCAAACATTCCAAAGCAGATATTCTTACAAATACCGTGCGTTCGGTTAAGCTTGGGTTTGCTATATAAACTGTTCGATTTTAATTTTAACATTATATAAATGTCAGAAACAAAATCCTGCCCGGATAGCAGCGGACGCGGGTTCAATTCCGGCATCAAGACCATAATTTTTCGAAATTCATTTTCCAACCACCAAAATCTTTGTCCTAATTTTTCTGACAATTATATAATGTTAAAATTAAAATCGAATAGTTTGAAATTTATTTCTACATTGCGAGGGTACCTGTTGGCTTACAACGTGAAGTATAAAGGTTAGAAGAATTTCGGCAAGTTAATTAGTGTCTTGGTTGGCCGAGTGGTCAGGCACCTGCCCGGATAGCAGCTGACGCGGGTTCGATTCCCGTATCAAGACCATAATTTTTCGAAATTCATTTTCCAACCACCAAAATCTTTGTCCTAATTTTTCTGACATTTATATAATGTTAAAATTAAAATCGAATAGTTTGAAATTTATTTCTACATTGCGAGGGTACCTGTTGGCTTACAACGTGAGGTATAAAGGTTAGAAGAATTTCGGGAAGTTAATTAGTGTCTTGGTTGGCCGAGCGGTCAGGCACCTGCCCGGATAGCAGCGGACGCGGGTTCCATACATTTTTGAAATTCTTTTTCTAACTACCAAAATCTTTGTACCTTTAACATTACCAAAATCGGCCTGTAAAGAGTCATCATCAACATTATCAGCCATTTGATGTCCCCATTTCTAGGGCACAAGCTTGCAATTTGGGACTTGCAAATGGGGGAATATAGGGACAGACGACCATAACCCACCATGCTGGCCCAGTGCGGATTGGTGCGGGGAACTCAGTATAGCAAATTTTTGGTCACCCATCTAATGATCGGCCGCAATCACAGGACGAGCGCACTTAGCAGCTACACTATCAAGCTCTTCTAAAGAGTGGTCTACACGCACGATCGAATCTTTTATGCCACCCACCCTAATTGTATTTACAAACTTATTCTTATCACAATGTTAGCTAGGCATATGAAATCATTAAAATACGTACCATCCAACTCATAACCCTGACCGCTCCACTGGGGCAAATCCTGCGAGTATGACTTCGGATCAGTGCGACTGCCTATCGATATCTTAAGGCTCTTCCACAGCTTCATGTTGACAACATATTTGTCATCTGTCAGACCCACTAAGTCGCAGCACTGTCACACTTCACTGAATCACAACACTAGCACTGTCACTTGGCTCCGTCTGCGTCTGTAACAAAGTGAAAGGTCATATTAGTATTGGCTAAATGGGTGCGAGGGGTATACCAGCTAATTCCCCATATAGAAATAACACACACTAATACTGCCCAACTTTCTGCCGCACTCAGAGACGTCAAATAAAATCAGTACCAAATGTCAAAAAAATTCAATTAAATCTAGACCATAGACCCGGCAAGAATAGCGACTTGTTTTGAATTGTCATTCTTTGACATTGAGTACTCATTATCGTTATTTAACGCCTCTGAGTGCGGCAGTTATACATTTAAAAACTATTGAAATATCAAACTTGGTAAATTAATTTTCGAATTTCGAAAAATAACACCACAGTTTTATTTATAATATAAATAATATAGTGTTATTAAAAAAAATATGTGCATAGTTTTATTTCTATTCGGAATACTCTCAATACAACATTTATTTAGCTCCTGACCGGCTAGCATGACTACCGAAACTAAAATATAGCCATTTATCGCTTTGAACTGTCAAAAATACAATGACTTTTGTTTACGAATGGATGGCGTTTAGCTTATCACGTCAAATATTGAAAGCCATTTATTTGAATTTGACACACACGTTTCTTATGTATAGCATAACATTTCTTTGACGATTCATGAGTATTGTGATTACAATAACTTTATATTTTTTTGGTACAATTTTTCTTAATCTAAAAGCTCAAACGATTTCACGATAACATAAATAATATTTGTCATACATAATTTTGTCAACATTCAGTTGTTTTTGAACGAAAACCGAGTTCAGTGCGCCATTTTTTTTGCGCCTCAGGTTGGTTGTTTTTTAAGCATCCATCTTGTGTTACTCCGCGCAGACATTACAATATTATTCCGTTTCATGTTTGCGACGGAAACTCTTTATCACATCCATTCTCGGTGCCGCAAACAGGCTCATCCCATCCCGGTGCCATCGAATACGAAAATATTGAAAGCATCACCGTAAAATTTCCACCTAAAAGTCGCGGGTTTGATAAATCACATTGTTATGAGCCCCAACCGTAAGACAGGAACTTTACCAAGTTACATAATAAAATCTCTTTTAAAGCTGTCTGCGTGACTGTCGACTTATTTAATTTCGCATAGGAAACCTCCATAATGGCGGTGGAAGTGTTAAAATTGTTTCTATAAATCAATTTTCAGGACATTATTTTATCTACTTGATTTTATGATTGATCTAATTAAACCATAAGCAGATTAAAAACTTTTATATTATTTTTTACTAGTGGTCGCCCGCGGCTTCGCTCGGGTTAATGTCGATTGATGTATAGCATACAGCCTTCCTCAATTAATCGACTATCCAACACTAAAATAAGTTTTCAATATATACCAGTAGTTTCTGAGATAAGCGTGTTCAGCCAACCAACCAAACAAACAAACTCTTCTTTCGCTTTATAATATTAGTATAGATATTATTATCGACAGAGATAAATTCCCACTTATTCAACCACATATACAATAATATTCTAATCATAACATTCCAATCCATACTGCTCAAGGTTTTGGCTTAGGTTTTACAGGCTGCCTGACACCAACCCTCTTTGGGTATGCTGTTGTTGGTGGTTTGCTCTCCACCATTCGGGGATTTCCCTTAGTCAACTTGTATGCCCCTGGCATCAGTCAGGGCTAACACATTCAGTTACTTTATCGCACCCAGACAAGTACGGACAACAAACTTCGATTATTCCAAGATACTGCACAACCAATATTCCAAGAGTGGTTTGTGCAACGCCAGTCATGGGTCGGTGGTTCCCCATCAATCACGGGGACTAGCGACACGGTTGCTTACCAACCGTCGGGACAAAGGTTTTTACATTTCAATCGGTCTTGACACAGTTCTACGAGCATAAAGAGACAATAAAAGTCCATTGTCATCGGATACTGAAGCGTTTTGAGATACCGCAGTCTTTGTATTTCGTAATTTACTGTTTACATTAGCTATTAGATGTGTATTCTTCTTTCGGAGATTTTATCATTGTTGGTTTTTTTGTTATTATAATATGGGTTCTTTTTACACAGACGTTTTTGTCTGTCGAACCCTGAGCAGAAAATCACTCCTCTTAGTGTACAGGCTAAGAACTTTAATCTTCTTAATAAAGCATCTCATCATTTTTATTATTTTTTTCTGTTCACGAAAAAAATAATAAAATATAGTTGTTTGTTGTTTTGTAGATCTGAGATAGTTCGTAGGCTATTTGTTATACCTAAGGCTGATAAGGGCTAAGCAACGTTTGTTAGGTCAGCATAATCATAATACGAGAAATATAAATATAAGAATGGGCAGAAGTACGTTCCTGATATCTTCTTCTCCCTGCCCTGTTCACAGTCTATTTGGGGGTCGGCGCAGTACGCTTCCACTTCCATTAATATTGGTCAGACATCATCTCGCCACTCACTCCCTTTTGATTCTTATCATGGAAAGGTGTGATTTTGGGATTTTAGGTCCTATGCAAAAGTGAGCCATCTACCGAGCACGTTAATCTACTCAATATTGCTCGGTGGTATAGAAGGAACGCTGCTGCCCATTACTAATTGCTGTCCCTTAGTTACCTTGTATGACACCCACGGGAGATATATAGTGGTGGTGACAATTGTATTCTGCTCTGCCGTCACCACACGGCCAACATAACATTGCAACAGTAAATATTGACCTGACTTTGCTCAGTACAGTCATGTCCATCGATCCCAATCACAGCCTCAATTCGAAAACTTCGCCAAAGGTCCCCCTCTACCCGGAGAGTGTAGGTAAATAAATGAGTAGCCATGTAGCTACATCAACTACTATAAACAATGAGCGGCTAACAAGCGGTTACTTGTTTGACCCCGATGGCCCATCTAATGAACCGTAATTAAACTAACTGGCTCTGCGACTTCATTACCGTCCGTCTCGTGAGTTTCCAATAATCCTTATGTCAGTCCTCCGACTAATTTACCGTGAAGAATTCCTCTAAGTAGGAGCCCACAAAGGCGCTTTTGCGCAAACGATATTTATGGGGCAAGTAATGGTCTGGACTCTGAAAGATATTTCGTGTCATCTGTGCGAGGTTTTTTGGTGTAAAGGTGCTTTTTCACTAGAGCTGTGCGAGGGTGCGTGGCGAGGAATAAGTTTGAGGAGAAACAATGGAATCACTGTATTTGAAAATGGAGTGATTCTATTAGTGTAGGGATGCGTTTTAGGAGCACCAATGAAATCACTGTATTTGAAAATGGAGTGATTCTATTGGTGTAGAGATGTGTTTGAGGAGAACCGAACTAATAGAATCACAATATTTGAAAATGGAGTGATTCTATTAGTTCGGTACTCCTCAAACACATTCCTCGCAACGCGTCCTTGCACAGCCTGGTGAAAAAGCACCCTAAATATTGAAAACGAATACTTTTTCCATAAAAAATGTTATATCTTTGTAATTATATCTATTTGTTTTACCAAATAAAATAGAAAAAAAACATGTATAATAGCCTATAAAACAACGTTGCAGTTAAAATTTCAAATTAGAATTATTGCCTCATTATTATTTTAAGAAGTAATGGCGTTTCTGCTTTCATCTTGGAATAATCCCCGCCCCACCATTTTGTTCGTTAATTCTCTCGGTAACTTTGATTATAAACTTTTACCATGAGAAAGCAATTTCCTTAATATTCAATTGACTGAATTTCATCACACCGACAAAGGCATTAACAAAGTAAGCTCATTGTGGAGTAGGGGAAAAAGGCCCTGGGATTTTTATTAAAATGGCTGCGATTTCAATTGACTAAAGATAAATCGAAATTTTTGTTCGATCAAAACAAAAATTGCAGAAATTTTTCGTCTCTTTGTGATCATGTTTTCGTAATAATAATTAAACCAGCACAATACATACAATAGGCAATGGTTACAACACATACAACGATCCCCATATTAAGGCTCAATGTAACTGCTTATTCTACCAATGTTACCGTTACAAAAGTTGTTTCTGAGAAAAACAATATCTATAAACCTTTAATCACATCTCAGTCACGTTTCAATAGTATTATTTTGAAACAGTTCCAGTTACATAAACAGAAAATAACAAATACAAAGACATAACATTATCAAGTGATTTATCACATAAGTATAAGTTATTTTGTGTTTTAGTAACTGGAACTATTTCGAAAACAGAACTGCGGTTTTTCCGTGTGGTGACGGCAGATCAAAATACATTGTCACCAAACCCATCTCTCCTACAGGTGTCGTATAAGGTGACTAGGGGTAAATAGAGCAATGAGTAATAGTGAGAAGCGTTCCTCTTATACCACCTAGCACTATACAATGCCATGCTATTTACGTGCCCAATAAATGGCCATAGGTTTGCTCCCTTTTCATAACTGGGTTTTAAATCACTTTAGCCTGTACTCCAGGGACAAATAGCCATGACTTATGTATGCGTATGTGTGTTATTCTATTCATTTATAATGCAACGCTAATGAAAGGTTTTACTAGGCACAACTCCCAAGGGCTCTGCGTCTAGTTGTTTATTTGCTCGGCCAGATGACTCAGCAATTCTAGCCTCGGCTTTATTCGGGCAAGGAGCGATGAGTGCGAACTTACTCCGGGAACATCGGCTTTGCAAGTCATTTGCGCGAGCTTGAACGCCGTACAAGATGTTTTGCTGACGTAAACATTTGTTGGGGTGTGATAGCTGACTTCGAAAAGTGTAACACCGAATACCACGTCCCTGTAAGTTTACTAATTCGAATAACCTAACAACGAATGCATATCAACACGAAATACACTCGCCGGCGGTTGCCGCGGCACGCTCGCTTAGCTCGCTCGGCTCGTGCTGTTCGTTGCTTCATATACTTTTTTTTGCCAGGGGTAAAATGCAGTTACGCGTGTCCTCGCAGCGGTGGGAACTCCGCCACAAGGGGTATGTGGGACTCGGGGTAAAGGCGTTTCCCCCATTCTCCACTAAACATCCCCTGGGTGTGTCTCCTCAACACGTTGACGGTGGCCTAGGACATGGCGATAGCCTTCCATCCATCGCTCCCCCATCGAGCTGCCCACCTATGGCAGGCTCTCCTCCTAAAGGCCAATCTAACCTAACCTACCTACCAACCCATGACGGTAAATAGTAACATTCACAACAATTTCGTGGTGGCTTGCATTTATATATATTAGTTGTTGCGTGATTCGTATTAGTAAACTTACGGGGACGTGGTATTCGATGTTACACTTTTCGAAGTCGGGTATTTCACCGCATCTATTGGGGCCAAAGTCAACTCCGGCCGGTGATACCTACCTGATGCCTCCGAATTGTCCACAAGAAAATAAACGAAAACTTGCGCTATTAGAAAGTAGCTAGAGGTTAAACTTCGTTAGCTCATTACGGAAGTTTTCGTCCTGGCGGAGGGAAAGAAACGCAATTTAAGCGCTCGAAATTACTCGCAATATGAAAAGATACAGGGACAAAGAAAATTCATAAAACTCATTAAACATCTTACACTTGCTGCCGCACTCAGATACGATAATTAACTTTATTGAGTACTTTATTTCAGAAAAATTCATTTAAATCTAGACCATAGGCAAGAATAGCGACTCGTTTTGAATTATATTTTTTTTTGTTGTAAGTACCTACTCATTACGATAATTGACGTTTCTGAGTCCGGCAGTAACACCATTAAGCATTTTAGTGCATGTCATCATCATCATGACCATCACCTTCTTTAAAGTCCTCACTGCTGAGGCATCAGCCTTCCCTATGGATGGAAGAATATAGGGAAAATGGGCCATAACCCACCACGTTGGCCCAGTGCCATTCTCGTTGCCAGTTTAATGCGTGTAATGACGTCGAATGTTACATTAAAAACACAGTGTCGTAAACATGAACAACAATGCAATGCCACTTCGGTGGACTTCAAGGTCTTTTTACGATTCCTCTTCAAATTTTAAGAGCTGGTTACTCTTAAAACATTACCTACTCGCAATGGGTACGTAAAGGTTTTATGTTTTCATTGTTGCAGCTCTATCCTAAAAAGCTCCTGCCTAGGAAGAAGAAGTACAGTTTGACCACCATGTCCATCCCTAAGGTTATTACAAAGAAATTTGTGAAAAAGTAAAAAAAAAATCAAATAATATAGTTTTGATTCGGGAATCGAACCCGCGTCCTCCTCATTCCGGGCGGCCTTTAACACTCGGCCAACCAAATCTAACGTGCCGAAATTTCTCTAACCTTTACACTTCACTTTGTAAGCCATCGGATACCAAAGGTTATTTCCATCCATCGAGCACACAAATCGCTGCACATAGCTAGGTGGTATAAGAGCAATACTTTCACCAATAACTAATCGCTGTTTACCCTTAGTCGCCTTGTACGACACCCACGAGAGATGGGGGGCAGAGGCGGATTAAACGTTGAGAGCGCCGTACGCGCCGTAGGCAAACATCTCGTGGGTGCCCCTATATTTAAAAAAAAATGCTATAGTAATAATTTGAAGCAAATTGAGGTTGTAAGAAAAAAAATAGGTAGTTTTTTATTGTGTAAGTGTGGCTTACTCAGTAGCGCAATTAATTTTATGCTAAAATATGTTTTCTTTTTTTTTTCTAATTCCACCCGCGCGCCCCTTTGTACCCTCGCGCCTCTAGGCAAAGTTTTCCTTAAGGATAATCCGCCTCTGGATGGGGATGGTGACATTTTTGTATTCTGTTCTAACGTCACCACACGATAAGTTAATAAGCACATAAAAATGTACATAGTCGTCTTCGGCTCGTACTAGGAAGTGCTTGTTATAAAACTAACAAAGGTCCCTTAATTAAGAACCGGAACTGGACCCGAGCAATCATTACCCTTCACTTGTTAGAGAGGTCGCAGCGGTCAGACTCTCTTTCCTCAAAAGCGTTTGACGAAAAGCGGCCCTAGTCTCATAAAGATAAAAAATAAATTTGAATAAAAGAGTGCCAAACACAGTCTTACAGGCAATTTTCAAAACACGTGTACCTATTTCGGTCTCGTGTCAAGTGATCAGTTTTATGAGTGATGTGGATAGGATGTTTCGTAAGAGTTAACTCGGAGAGAAATACTCGTGCTATCGAATAAAATATCTGCACTAAATGTTATAAAGTTGAAGAGTATGTTTGGTTGGTTGAACGCGCTAATCTCAGGAATTGCTACTGATTCAAATTGAAAAACTCTTGCATTCTGTGTTACATAGTCCATTTAGGAGGAAGGCTTTGTAACATCATGCTACGACCAATAGGAGCTGAGCATCGATGAAAAATGTCGAAAAAACAGGAAAAAAATAATAAATACTCAAGTAAAAACCTTGTTACCTACCTGATATACTTGAGTATTTATTTGAGTATTCGGTCACCATAGTGTTATTTTCCGATATTCACGCGAACGTAGTCGCGGGCATAGCTAGTAATATAATATTATTATGTTTCAAATATTTTTCCTGTCCTTGGAATTGTCAATTGTCTTTGTATGTTTTATCAAACAGATTATTTTCCCTACCGCTCTCAAGGGTGTCGTACAAGAAGACTAATATCTGTTTTCACCACGACGGCACTTTAAGGGTCCCTTAATTCAATTTTATCTTACAAAATATGATGTGTTATGTTAAAGGTGTTATTGCAAAAACTGTTTAAGACGGTTTTTGTTCAAGAAGTGCTTATTAGATGACATGCTGTCACTGTCAGCCACTATTGACAAAAAAGAGATAGCATCGATCGAAAACGATCAGGGGGCCTACCGCCTAACTCGATTGCTAAAGCAAAAGTTATAGTTTATGACGTCATGCTATCATTTCGCACCAAATGTACCTAAACTATTAGCGATAGCTTTGAACCAATGATCACCGAATGATTTTGTATGAATTTGGCATAAAATCCGTACTGTCTAAAATTTCAGGATGGCTGCTATAGCCGTAATCAGTGCAATTCTATATAGCTATAATCAGCAATCGAGTTAGGCGGTAGGCCCCCTGGTAAAAGCTACGGGAAAGCACTGGACCGATCGGTTTGGAGATCCTTGGGGGGGCTTAAGCCAACAGTGGGGGTCTCATGGCTGATATGGTGATGATGATGTCATGAAAAACAGCCTCTATGAGCCAAAGGTGACACTCAGAGAGAGAGAGAGAGAGGGAGAAAGAGACTATATTATTATTACGGACAAGGTTATTGATCTCTGCCATCTCCATGCTCACGCCAAAAAGGTTCACAACAAAATGTTGCCAACAAGTAAAAATAAATACCACTAATGATTGACGAAATTTTATACAAAACAACCCAAAATATTTTCTGATGTTACGTACAATTAGATTATTATTTCGCGAATCCAATAAGAGACAATTGTTTATTACGCGCTCGGCAAAATAAAGTAAGGCAATAAGAGAATTCGATAAGAGTTAGATCATTAGAGTGAGGTCGTAAAAATAATAAGAACAAATCTGACATCGTTCCCTTTCAAAAGAAGTCCTTGAAGCCTTGAAATACGAGCGTTTTCTCTAATATTGAACCACACTTAGGTATGCAAATATTGGATGTTTATTCGTCATTCAGATAATGTTTGCTTCCTTGTTAATGCAAAAATAAATCACGCCTATAAGGTATTCACCTTTCAGAACACCCAATTTTCGTCAATTAGGATTACTCGGCTTAAATCAATAAGGACACGCGAATGGTGGAGGGCAAACCACCAACAACAGCATACCCAAAGAGGGTTGGTGTCAGGCAGGCGGCCGGCTGTAAAACCTAACCCAAAACCATGATACATGCAGGATTAGACTGTTGTCATACCAATCACTCTCTCCATTCATTGTTCTCTCGTTAAGGTCCTTTCCGACACTTTTCTATACGTTCATTCATCATTAACACCTTACCGGTGTGATGGGATGATATGAATTTAAAGGGAGTGGCTTTATGACGGATGACCGTTGACTGACAATATTTGAAGAGGAAACATACTGCGGCAACCCCAGATAAAAAGAGAACAGGTCAGGAAAATGATGATTAGACTTACTACGCACATGGTATCATGATCTTGACCATCTACAATGTTTGCAGCCGTTTTTTCTTGATATTAAAAAGAAAAAAAAAATATTATTATAATACCAACAGGTTTCATTAGAGGTTCTACTCGAAAGAGCACATTTGAATAATTTTTTTTGAGGTAACACTCCGAAGAGCGACATGTGAAAAACACTTGACGCTCAGATTTGAGTGTTTGATCCCGTGATTTATAGAAGCCCGCCGGTTTTGTTTATATAATATGAAATACTAAAGTAACTAATGGTACTATTTTAATAGTAAATACTCGTAGCTATACAAACTACATGTAATTTTTTTGAACATTAAAACGGGCATGGGAAGCTATCCATAAAAGATAAATATAGAGATAATAATCCAGACTTTTTTGTAAGCCTATAAAAGAGATACAATCCCGTCATACATTATTTTGTTATATCTCAAACGGATTAGACGGGGATTTCGATGAAAGCTCTCAGAAGGCTTGATTTTTCCGATATCTTTAACATTCATCGTCTTAATATTTCAACTAATGTACACAAAACCTTGGCGAATCATAAATCATCTCAATCTTTTTAAATGACTCTATTGGTGAAAATCGCCTGGTCTAATAGATCTAAGCGTACAGACAGATGCACAGACTTCGTTTTAGGTATACTATATAGAGAAAGAAGAAGTTATATTACACTGATGCTTAACTAGCGTATGTAGCAGTTTAATTAGTTCCTAATATTATTTCTAGAACTATTGATGATTGCTTTCGGATATTTTAATGCAACTGTTAATAGCTTTTCATGTTCTTAAATGCTTACAAATTATTGTATTAATAGTATTGTTACAGAGATATTGACTTTCTGTAATTACAGAAAATGGTGTAAGAAATTGGATTTTGTATTGCCATAAACGCAGGGTTGCTTAAACGAACTGTTTATTATTCTCAAACCATAAGCTACCGACTAGTCTCTAAAATTTGATGTTAAAGCATGAAATATTTACTTCTTTTCATTATAAGCATCAAACAAAAGCACATAATCATTTGACAGAAATAATGGAAAAAGAAAGAAAATTCTTTATTAACGTTGAGGGATAAGTATTCTGTTAAGAAAGTTTGATTTGCAGAGCTTTTTTTAATTCTGATGCAAATCATGGACCGTTAGGATTCCGGAACAGTATATTTTTAAAATTAGAATTCGTTAATTCCATAAGTGTACATCGACGGCGGGCGTTTCATAATTTCTTGATCAAAATCACCAGGGCTGTTATTAACTCAGTGGAGGTAAAAACGAAACTTATAATTGCTTGCGGGGACAAATTTGAAAAGTTTCCCCGAGTTTTGGGGAACATCTGCTAACTTGATCCATTAAAGGTAGGTGATATCTAAAATACATTAGGACTGTCTTTTTGTGCCAAACTTCGGGGTAAGGCTGCTTAAATATTGCGAGTGATGGATAATTTTTTTCTATAGTTCAAAATGTTTTCCGCGTTTCTCGGACCTTGACTGATGGTATAGGGGACAGTAGGCCAAATTTAACCAGGTAGATACTAAACGGCATACTATATTTTCCTCGTTAAAATGAATTGATTTTAAAAAAATGTTCTATAACAAAACTTTTTCTAGTAATACTTTTCCGTCTTATTATTGTTTCTATTGACGTATTCAAGGTGTCCAGTTTGATGCCTGATGAAAAATGTAGCGCGATAAAACGAGTGGTTCATATAAGCCTACTATCCCCTTATTATGTCGTAGGCAGATCGTCAAAATCGGTATTTTATAAAATGGTGACAACAGGATGATTTTATAACAAAAGAAGTACTTCTGCCTGATCTCCTATAACTAATACGTACTTGGCCAGAATGGGAGCTATGGCGCTAGCAGAGGGGATATTAAAAGGCTGGTGATGATGACGATAAATCACCCGTGGGAGTAAGGTGAACGCGAGTGAAATTGCGTTCATACACAAATGTCTTCGGGGATTTTTGAACTTATAAATTGCTCTAGTACATCAGATAGAACCAAAGCTCAAGGACACAGCGTACAGTAACTCAGAATAGTAATATATACATATTAGATTAATAAATAATATTCGTCGTAACCTTTAAGAGCAAAATAAGCTAATTTCACTCGAATAGCATGAACAAAAAATATCAAAAATGCAATGTGCTAGAATTCCGATTCTGTATTCCTTAAAAATAAGTTTATCAGGCTCTTTTATAACACTGTTTAGATAGGATGTAATGTCGGCTGTATCGATTTTCACTATCAAATACTTTGCCGCTGCTATTGAATCAGCTTATGATAATTGAGTTCTAAAGAGCAGTATATTTGGGATTTTCGAAAACAATTTCAAATCACTCAACAATACAATACAATGCAATACAATAACCGACGAACAATGATTCGAGGGCAGATTTTCGCTCCACAAACGCATTGTTTACGATATGCTTAGCGTCGAACCGAGATTAAAGTTCGCAACATCTTATGAATTGTTAAGGAGTTAGTCAAAGTGGGATAATTATATTACTTTGTTGGATAATGTCCGGAACAAGTAGCAAAACTCCAGTTAAATTTTTGTGATGATAACCACTTTGGTGGACTTGAAACCGTCAGTTTTTATATTTGAGAAGTTGTAATTATTGTAATTGGTAGGAACTCGGGAATTTATTAATATTAAAGCATCTTCTATGTTCTACGACAAAATAACGAAGAATGTGCTAAGGAAGATTGCCCAGCGTAGACCAATAAGCATCTTTGGCCACCCTCATGGTCGAGGGCAAACTACCAACAAATTAAACATACCCAAAGAGGTTTGGTATCAGAGAGGCGGCCGGCTGTAAAACCTAAGCCAAAACGTTTTGGCTTGCCTAGGTTTTAGCCTGGTTTGCCCTACACATTGGTTAGCCTTAGGGTGCTTATTGGTCTAGACCGGGTCATCTCCCTTAGTCGACTTTTACGTAATTTTTCCGCTCCTAGGCCAGCCTGGAAGACTAATATCGGCTACTTTATAATAAGATAATATAGGGCTTGCAAGTTATTATTAGAGAAGTATAGGTACTTAGCATTAATTTGTTTTAGTTGCATATGTATTTCTCAATCTAGAATAGAGTCAAACAAATTTCTTTCTTTAACACATCAATACTTAGTCATACTGACTGTTCTATCCAAAATATATAAGCCAGTGTAGTCCGTGGAGTACCTAGTTCTTCATAATTACCCTAAACACAGCGAACGCAATCTTCTCTAGAAACGGCAAACATAATGAGACCAGAAATTAATTAGGAGCCTCCGAATCTCCAATTAAAGCATTTTCAGCAAAACCCTAATACGTTACAATTAGCACCAGCGTAATCCCAACCGCTAAAGCGTACAAACACTTGAATGTTTGTCACATTCGTACTTGGGGGCCTTTATTTTAATACCTTTATCTTCGTTGATGATAAACGATACACTCAGGCAATGGCTGGTGAAAATTAAATTTCACGATAATCGTTGTGGGCGTAAGCGGCAGAACTGTCGGTTGGATTAAGCGACATTTATTAACGGGCAACGTTCTGAATGCGGCTCTGGGAGCGGGACATGCGAATATTCGTTTCGTTCGTTACGATACTGTAATTTGTTGAATGTTGCTCTTTTTTATCTTTATTAGGTGTGGCTGTGGAATTGTATAATCTGGTGTTTTTTTTTGTGGGTGTTAATTCACCTGTGGATACTTCTTCGGGGAAATAGGAGTGATTTATGTAAGATGGTAGTCGCTAACCAAGCCGAGTACAAACAAAAATGGTACTCCCCTGGGGATCGCACCCGGGACATCTGGATCTTAATTCCGGTGAGCGAACCGTGTAACCACGGAGGCGGTTAAAGAACTAGAAAAGAGAACTGTCCATGGACCAATCTACATAATACTTCTCGGTGAGAATTTTGCACAACCAAACGGGTAAAATGTGGAGACACCTAAGATTCATGCAATAAATGATTTCATTTAATTAAAATGATCTAAAGAAGAACTAAACGAACAAACAGAACTAACGAACGAACGAGCCAAATTATATTGATATTTAATAATAAACCTGTAGCAGTAGGTGTGCCAATACTCTAAGCAGCGAACAATGAAATTAATTATAACAATATGAATTACAAATCCAATAATTATTAAGCCCCTATATTAGGGGCTTAGTAGTTAGCGGCAATTCACAGAATTAATTTCGTAAGCCGGTATTTAAACCACGTTATTAAGCTTAGGGCCTGTTTCACAATCGACAAGTAAGTTCTAAGTAGCTTACTTCGCAGATCATTTGACAGTTGTAATATTATGAAATATAGGTATGTCAATTGAACTGCAAAGTAAGCTACTTCGAACTTACTTGTCGATTGTGAAACAGGCCCTTAGTGTGTAAATAGTCCTTCGACTCGAATTGTTGGAAATCCTCAATAATTGTTTACAAATATTCTATCAGAATACACCTGAAATTAATATAAGAAGGTAACTTAAAGTGGGTATATTGTCTAAAACGGGATATTTCGTCTAAGTATAACAAAGAAAATAAATTCAGAAAATTTTCTAATAATTATTTGTCGGAAATCAAACCCGCATCTTCTGCAATTTGAGCAGATGCCTAATAGACAGAACCACCATTTTGCATGCCAACTATTCGGCCAACCAGCGGGCCTACCGCCTAACTCATTTGCTAAAGAAAAAGCTATAGTTTATGACGTCATGCTGTCACTATCAGCTATAGCTTTTGAACTTGTCACTATCAGCAATAGCTTTTGATTTTGTATGAATTTGGCAGAAAATCCGTACCGCCTAAGAATTCAAGATGACTGCTAGCTAAATTGATAGCTGTCAATACTGCACCCCCCGTAGCACGGGACGTGGACACATCTCTTTCAGGGGAAAGAAAATCTTTTCTTCTCGCTCTAACTCCCACTAAATCCTGAAAGAAAACACTGTCATTTTTTTCACGTCCCGTGCAAGGCCTACTGCTCGGTGCGTCCGTCAACTGTCAATACTCTGTCTTGCACTTTCCTTTGTACCGCTAGCAGCTACATATATTAATAATATTTCGCTGTTTTAATTAGGTATTATATTAGTGAAAATTTTAATCCCATTGAATATATATGGGCAATGATTTTGACCATGCAGTAAAAGAAGAAAAAGCATTTAATGGTCGCGACGCCGCTATTGATGGTTATACGGAGCGCTACATCATATGTGCGATGATGTGTCATCAGATGACAGTGAAGATGAAGATAGTGAAGATTCAATAACCGATGTAGAAGAGTTAGAATATTTTTTTTAATAAGTTAAGGACATAAATAGTATTTTACCAGACTGGCGGAGAAGCCGGAGGATGGTTAAGTGTTCGATTTGTGTGTATGTCCGTTCCTATATACGTTCGCAACTACTCAATAACTTGCTTTCTAATAAAAAAAAATATAATTTTCTTTTAAAATATTTAATTTATTATTTTTTTCACTAACCGTACTTTTGCGATCACTCACTCAAATGCAAAGCTTATCTTATACCAAAAGAACTATATCGTTCGTTCACGTTAGCTGATGTTGTTATACTCTGTGCTTATTGCTGATACAATTTTAGGCGGTCGCTCGGATAATCAGTGCATAGCTATAGAGCTATCATCAGCAATCGAGTTAGGCGGTAGGCCCACAGGACGTCACAATCAAAAGTCAAGAATACGGTCTTTGAGAACAGTTGTACTTTTTACTTTCTTCTTTTCTTCAAGAAAATATAGATGGCGTTAGTGGCACTGGATATGCATATCTATGTTATGGTTTTATGTTACGTCATCACTAAAATGTTGTTTAGTTCAATACCTACGAGCATTGCAAATCAAATAATAAAAATTAACAAAAAAGAATTTAACATTAAAAACTTAAGATTTGTACCTTTAATTTCAAAGTATTTACTTATCGAATTCTATAGATGACTCTGATACAAGGTGATGATTATGAATTTAATATAAAACAAGATTCAAAATAATTTCCGCGATAACATGCTATTGAATAAGACAAAAGATCGAAATGCCGACGTCTAGCTACAAAATCCAATACATTTTCACCTTCAGTGGGAAGAAATTAAGGTTTATAATCAAAGGGTGCTTAATATTCGCCTATCTTGAATTCCGTGTCAACAGTCTCACCCTCGCTTTATATAATTAAAATAATTATAACGTGTCATTTAATATTAAAGGGCGTTCCATCAGATGGGTGTCTCATTAGTATAATGTGGATTGACATTTAATGTAATGTTATATTACATAGACCTTAATAAAGAAGACCGTTCATGGGTCTCTCGACATGGTCCGTTCCGTCTCTTTTCTATACATTCATTCATCACTAGCACCTTTACGGTGGGATGGATGATATGAATCAAAAGGGAGTGGATGGCTTGATGACGTCTGACATATGAATGGAAGAGGAAACATACTGCGCCGACCCCAGATAGACTGGGAACAGGGCAGGAAGAAGAAGAAGAAGATATTACATAGACCTTAATACTTTCAGAGTAGACTTAAATTTATAGTCATACTATAATAATTTTAAGTCTGAAGAGTTGTATGACTTGCGAATGCTTAAACGAAATTTGTGCCTTGCATTAGTTATGAATATTATTATTATTGATGTTATGACATGTAATGTAAAAACATGGTTTTTTACTTACATAGTTCATACAATATATAATTTATTGATAATATTTAACTCTTTTCACTTCGGGGTAACCGAATCGTGGAGGGCATACCACTTACAAGAGCATACCCAAAGAGGGTTGGTGCCAGGTAAGTGACCGGTTCCAAAATCTAAGCCCATACAACACGCACCTTCGCCACCCCAGACTTCTATCTCTGCATAGCCATAATTATGATAAGATTCCGTGAGAGCCGCCAAGACACACGTTCCAGTGTAGAACTTACGACAAGCTCTAGACAAGTCAAGATCTAAAGTAAGTCTAACTGCAGCATTCAGAGACGTCAAAAAAAAATGTCGATCAAAACTAGACCATAAGCCCTTGCAGAATAGGGACTAGTTTTGAATTGACATTTTTTGTGTATTAAGTCCCCATTAACATTAATGGACGTCTCTGAGAACAGCTGTAAATCTAATAAAATATATGACAAATTGTGATAAAAATATGAAAAATCATTATGATTGTCGTTAGAGTGTAACCGCTGATAAATGCACCGCATAAATTCCTCTCTGAATCCTGCACGGTAATGGATTTAAGTTGTAACATATTTTTTATACAATTTCCGAGTGCACTCAGTTCCGAGTAAGGAATGGTCGTCCTTCCTTGAGCCCGTCGTTCATCATTAATATCAACTCTAAGACCTTGAAGCAGGGTTCATATTTCAATAGTAAGCTCCTTAAACGTTAATTGTAACAAATTGTCGCGAACTGTAGTCAGTGATTCATGTTTTGGAATGGCGCCAGTTTTAAATGCATATCCTAAATTAAAATTACCTTATATATTTTGGTTGTAGTTTTCAGTTCTATTTTTCTATTGCGTTACATATTTATTAGGTATGATTTATCGATATCGAGATACATTTTAGACTTGCAATACTAAGGTAAGATCATAAATCTAAATAAGCTATCATCTATTCCCTTTGTTCTTTTGCAGATAATATTTAGTTTTGTAATTTTAAATTCATAATTTTATGGGGAGACGTTTTTTTATTACTTCGATGCAATATTTTGTAATACATTGACAATTCACGTATTTATCGTGACAGCTTTTCCAATAAATATTATGGTTGTGGCAATGTGTGACAGTGCTCTGTGGTGACGTCAGATTTTATTCACTTTGTCACCACCTCATCTCTCCTGTGTGTGTCGTATAAGGTAGCATTCTTGTTACTCCACCTAACAATATTGCTATAGTATAGTTGGCCGTGTGGTGGCGGCAGAGTAGAATACAATTGTCACCACCCCAAATCTCTCCCGTGGGTGTCGTACAAGGCGACTAAGGATAAACCAGTGATGAGGAATGGGCAGCAGCATTCCTCTTATACCTACCACTTAGCAAAGTACTGCGAATTTGTGCCTGATAAACGGCAATAGGCTCGCCAGCTATTACATGGGACCTAGCATAATTGGCGAAGCGCACCCAGCTAGTTCACCTCTGCCTACCTCTTCGGGGATATAGGCGTGAATTATGTATGTATGTAGTTGACGGCATGTCCTACTAAACTTATCTTTCGGGGAGTGCATCCCCGAAAGGTTAGTATAGTAGATTGAGATTAGACCTGCTTGCTGATTAGTGTATAATAATATACACAGCACCCAGTAAAATCGTTGTGATCAAACGCAAACAGATAGTATTTCGTTTTTGTTTTAATGTAAACGTCTGTCTTGCGTAAGTAATGGAAAGAATGGTCCTAGGCCACAGAAATACACACATTCATACATAAATCACGCCTTTTATTTATACCCGAAAGGCAGATATGAATTAACACCCATGTCTCGCCAATTATACTAGGTCCCATGTAATCGGTGGCGAGCCTATTGCCACATATCAGGCACCATAGAATTGCTGTCCGAAAATTGTTTTTTGTTAAAAGGTAATCAAAGTTTGTGTGTGTGTTGTTTGTTTCAAAAACTATTTCTAAGACAACATCGTTATAATAGATGGTATAAACTTTAGTACTTGGGATTCTTTGACAATGTTTCAAGCAATATACGTTTGCTTTTCCTGTCTCGGATTAGTTCTTCTTTGTTCACCAGCAATCAGACCGTGACCCATCGGATATCTAATACCAAAAATAGCTGCAATCGGGACTAATGACTCGATGTGCATCACAATGCACGCGAGAGCGACACCGAAGACAATAATAGTTACAATGATTAAAAATATGTTAAACGTATAATTAAAAATGCCGTGTGGTGACGGCAGAGTAGGATACAATTGTCAAAAATTGATTAAACGATAATTAAAATGTGTACTTTAAAATTTAAAGCAACAGTATTTGTGGCCTCAAGAGAATTAAGAAACTATTTTTAAAAAATTGAGAAAGTTAGTCTAGGGTGTCTCGGCATGATCCTATCCGTCACTTTTTTTACATTCGTTCACTACTAGCACCTTTCCAATGTGATTGATATATGAATCAAAAGGAAGTGGATGGCTTGATGACGTCTGACTGATGTGGATGGAAGAAGAAAAATCCAGATAAACTGGGAACAGGGCAGGTGTACTATACTAGTGGTTACTCGCGGCTCCGTTCGCCTTAATGTCGGTTATTATAAAGCCTATGCTCGATAAATGGACTATCCGAAACAATTTTTTTTTTTCAATTTGAGTAAGTAGTTCCTGAGATTAGCGCGATCAACAATTTAATATGAGTATAGATGTCGTGGCCAAATCGTAGAATTGATCACTTCATGATGTTCATGAAATGGTTGCATTTTATGAAGTGGCCAGCTAAAACTGACCATATCGTTGAAATGTTAACGTTTGATGATATGTCCATCCACGTTTGGCCATATCATTAATGTAGTTAATGTTTAGTATATCTACGTTGCGCTCGTTTTTTGAGTAACTTAAAACGTAAAATTCTAGTAATTTGGTGTTGTAACGACATTTCACTTCACTTTTATCTTCCATAACAACATTACTAATTGTTTGTTTATTAGGATAATTGTCCGCCGCCATGATGCATCACAAAAACAAATCGAAATAAGCGCCTCTAACGATGGTTAATGTAACTATTTTACGATATGATTAAAATGTTTGGCCATATCATGAAATAGCCATGCGTTTTGCTGTTCATATCGTTTAAACGTTGTTTATTCATTGATCTGGCCAGACCATTATCATGTTATCGTCAGTTTTGGTTGGCAATTTCATGAAATGCCACCATTTCATGAAATGGCCGGCCACATAATAAGTGATCAATTCTACGATTTTGCCACGACATAGATAAAGATAAGTCACTTCTAGTAATGGTTCGTATCTTGTAGCTGTGCCAAAGAGTCAATAAATAAATTTTATACACAAAACAAATTGATTGTTCCCGAGTAACATACAATGAAGTCGTGTTCAATTACATCGGCTCGGTTCCAGGTTCAAAACCCAACAGCGATCAACCTGTCTTCGTAGTGAACGGAAATATTCATTAAACACGAGTATGACAAGACACTTAGCGAAATGAAGGGATTAGATTTCATTGATGGCGCACACTGATTCACGTCCCTTGGCCCACGGCCAACACGCAAGTTCTGATGTGGAAGATACATATTCTCTTTCCGTATTCATAAAGTACTATTCGACCGGCTATTTCTTGGTCTGTTGTCTCTCTCAGTGTAACTTTTTTAGACGGAGACAAAAATATGTGATAAAATATAATATTGTCGCGAGAAACAATTTTAGGCTTCGAATTTCGAATGTTACTGTTACCAGATGAACTTGGATCTTACAATGCATGCATAAATCACGCCCATTTATTCCTGAAGGGGTAGACCGAGTGAATTTACCAACACCTATGTTTCGCCAATTATATTAGGTCTCATGTAATAGGGGCCGCGCCTGTTGACATCTACTACGGGCACATAAGTCGCAGTATACTCGGTAGTATACGAGAAACGATAATTACCAATCGCTATCTTAACCCTTAATCGCCTTGTACGCCACCCGTGGGAGAGATTGGAGAGTGGTGACAATTGTATTCATTGTATTCTGCTCTTGTGCCGTGTGGTGAGGGCAGAGTAGAACACAATTGTCAAATCTCTCCCGTGGGTGTCGTACAAGGCGACTAAGGATAAATCAATTATGAGGAATGGGCAGCAGTATTCCCCTCGCATATATCACCTAGCAATAGCAATGTACTACGACGTTTGTGCCCGATAAATGGCAATAGGCTCGCCACCTATTACATGGGACCTAACATAATTGGCGAAACGTGGTTGCTAGTTCACCTCTGCCTACCCTTTCGGGGATATAGGCGTGATTTATGTATGTATGTATGTATTCTGCTCTGTCGTCACTATACGGTAAGATTTTTTTGGTTTACGAAGCCAGGGTGATGTTTCTATCTACGTAGCAAGACTTAAATGGATTGTTTTATGACATTAACACAAACAACACTTGGAAACATTAACAAAAACAACCTCGCTCCCCCCGGATCTGAGAAAACGGGTAACAAACACAGTAACTCAACTATTATCTGCGTTTACTACACCCCATAAAATAGTTCCTTACCCTAGTAGGTACCTACCAAACAATCGATTAAAATAAATCATCCCGACGTCGTAACGTTATTGCATTGCCTTTTATTGAATTGCGTGGAGTATTTTTGATGGTGCCATTCTCGCGGAAATGTGTTTTCAGTTGAAATAAATATCCTCCATTAGAGGCAAGTTTGCGACATCTAGAGGTATACATATATAGGGTGCCGTCAAAATGCCTTATCGTTACCGTCAATAATAGATCTGTGTCATTAGTAACAGTCGTTATTATCATATTTAGTCCATCCATGTCTTAATTTGGCATGGACATAAATATTAGGTATCTATCTAATATTGATTCACGAAACACATTATTACAAACCTATATATTGAGTTGATATATCAGAGTAACAGCTTAAAATGAACAGAATAATGCTTTGTGTTTCCGTACGCGATGGATGGATTGTGTGAAAGATGATAATCAACCAAGAATTATATACTCAATAGTAAGATCCACGAATGTTGTATACTATCGTGTGTGTACTAAATTTAACATTGTCCCCTAATTCTGTGTAACTGTCAGCTGACACCCTTTGATAATACCTTCATCTATCGTCACAGCGCCCCTATTCTGTCACCAAAATATCCCGTGTCGAATGATAATTGCACAATAATTACCCAATAACTCTCCACTGTGCCACCATTGGTGTATTATTACAGAATTAGTTATGACGGATCCAAGATTTTAATCTCAATTGGAATTTGGGATGTAGTAATTAAAGTGGTATTTGTACAATTTGATTCTGTCAATAAGAATCGAAATGAACGGTGCAGTATTCATCTTTGTAAGTAATCTAATAAATAAAAATCTCATGTCACAGTGTTTGTTAAAAAACTCCTCCAAAAAATAGCTACACCAATTGTTATGAATTTTTTTATGAATATTTGCATCTGAGTCTGAGAATAGGTCGTAGGTTATTTTTTATAATAATAGGTGGCGAGCCCATTGCCATCTATCGGACACATAAATCGCAGTATATTGGTAGGTGGTATAAGATGAATGCTGTTGAACTCATCGCTGTGTTTACCCTTAGTCGCCTTGTACGACACCCACGGGAGAGATGGGGATGGTGACAATAATTGTATTCTGCTCTGCCGTCACCACACGGCACACTTATATATAAAATATCACAAATAAAGTGTAAAATCAAATTATTTTGCTTGGTTCTGGAAGAATAGAATAAAATTTCATTAGAGAAGAGAAGAATGTAATTTGATTAGAGAAGAGAAGAATGTAATTTCATTTTGGAGATAATGTGGTATAAGTACCGCTTTTGCGAGGTTATTCTAAGTAAGATTTTATTACGAGTATTGTCGAGTAGACAAATACATTCAAAGCCCATAACATCATAATAGTAGTATACCGTTTACCGAAGAAAATAACGTCCCTACGGGTATTATTACGTAGAAGCACAGTACATATAACCACAACAGTAGTTTACCTAGCCCGGCTAGCATGACCACAAAAACACGAGGCTTTGGTCAACTGATCCCACTCGATCTCATACCGCGGGATGAGCTGACCTAATGCAATTTTTGAATTGGACATCTCATACGATATGATTTACCCCCGACTACAGAAACGCTAATCAAATTTGGGGCACTGCGTAAACAGTTAAGTGGACATTACCTGTCAGAATTTGTATGGAAAAACGTCAATTTTGACAATATTTCAATGTTAAGCAAGAGCGTTTCTGTATTCGGGGGATAGCCATTTATCGCGTTGATCTTACAAAAATCATTCGATTTTCGACAGTTTCTATAAGAGGCCTTAGAGGCTAATTCAATAATTCAATTCAGGCTTATTCAAATGTTAAAATCCAATGATTTTTGACTGGTCAACAAGATAAAGATAAAAGTCTATATCATATCGTGTTTCGGTGGTCATGCTATCAGGGCAGGCCTTTCGGCGAATTATTAGCCTACTTGCGTTGACGCAAGGGAACGAGTAGCGAGTGAAAGTACATACATCCATAAATCACAACTATATCCCCGAAGGGGTAGGCAGAGGTGAACTAGCACCCACGGTTCGCCAATTATTTTAGGTCCCATGTAATAGGTGGCGAGCCTATTGCCATTTATCGGGCACAAAAGTTGCAGTACATTGCTATTGCTAGTTGAAACCTATTAAAGGAACGCTGCAGCTGCCCATTCCTCTTCATTGATTTATCCTTAGTCGCCTTGTACGACACCCACGTGTAGGAGTCCGGAAGTTATGATAAAATAAAAACTAATGAATAACGGTAATGATTGTTTATTAAAAAAAATATACTAGGTAACACTGGAATTCAATCGATCTACGTGCTTACGACTAAAATCACATAATAATGCGAAGCATTTACCGCACAATCCGTTATTCGCACTTATTACAACATGAAAATAAATGTAGGGCTTACTAACCTGTACTTGCTCCGGCAGGATAATTCATACAAAAAAAACACTGGCTTAACTCCCTTCGACGTCCGAACGGAACGAGAGGTAGACCAAGACTCTTGCTTTAGTGAACTCACGCACCCAAGTCAACTGCCAACATGGCGGTAGTGAAAACGATCCACCAATCGGTGTCATTTCCGGTATTTTAAATAGTAAGAAAAGTTATTAAATGTTACTGATTTTGTATATTAATTCGTAACCATAGCTAGTTCTTAATAAAATTATTATTTAATTAATATTAACCTTACAGCTCGGCCATCCTGCTAGAGCAAGTCCCTTTGCGACATAAAAAGTAAACAACAAAATGAGTTAGGTAGTGAGGAATACTACATACATACATATAGTCACGCTCGTTATCCTACAAGAGACTATGAAAACTTATGAGAGGAAAACTATTATTAGTGCTTATAAATATTTTTACACTTTTTTGTGCCTGTCCAAGTTATTATTAACTATTATTAATTTATTATTTCATGTTGTCATAATTTTATGTAAAATACCGAATACCGCGATGCTTTTTATTGTAGCACTTAATTTGTTCCAATTGTATATTAGTTCCTCAAGTTTGAACTAGATGGCGCTGCCTGTCTGTTACATCGCGGTATCGTTTGTGACACTAAATTTGCATATAAGCAATGGCTGTTTTCACTGTATTACTTCCACTCAATAATAGTAATAAAGCTATTATTTTTCCTGTACTGGATTCTGTTTCATTTTGAGGTCCCATTGATTAAACATGGTCCTTCGAGCCGGATACAGTTACAGTTTTTGACAAGAATCAGCACAGAAACCAGTGGTGGACCGCCTCTGAAGTGCTTCGTCGAGACTCCGCAGGGGTGCTACGGCCGGACAACAGCAGATTCAAGATATCACCGGTAGAGTGGCGCCTATTGGAGAGGAAAAGCAGCAGGTGAAGACACCACTGACGTCGCAGTGTGGACAGCAAGTTTCACAAGTCTGACGTCATAGTTAACAACAGTGACAGTAATTTGGAAGAACAACAGTGAGTAAACTATAACATTAATTTATTTGGTGAAGTCATCATTTCAAGACTCAGAAGAATTTCAATAAACTTTGGACTTAGAATAATTTTAGTTAAAATAGTTAGAACTTAGAAAATTTAAGCAAATTTTGTTCATACGGTGAACCTATGCCCGATTTTTATTCCAATTGTTAATTTTTCCAAACACTTGTAAATTTTTTTCATTTTTGTCATCGACTTAGAATAATTTACTTATACAATTAAATTGAAATATTTGATTTAACTTAACCTAGATATTTAAAGTAGTAATAAAAATGGATGCGCTAATAAAAATACAAGTAAACACTAAAATTATTATAGAAAAAGGCAGAGTAAATTTTAAAAAATCACCTAAAGACCGTATTACATTACCTTATATTGAAACTAGATTAGAATCTTTGCAAGAACAGTGGCAAAACTTTAGTAGTACACATAGAAAAATTATCGAGAAGGCAACATCAGTAGATGAAGACAATGCTTATTTTTCAAAGGAAATTTATGAGAGCACTGAAGAACTTTTCATATTGTATAAAACAGAATTAAAAGAATGTATTGTAAAATTAGCTGTAAGCAAAGATTCAGATGTACAATCCCCCACAAAGGGTTGCAACAATATAAAATTGCCAAAGGTTACAATTCCTATTTTCACTGGTGTTTATACAGAATGGACTTCTTTCCGAGATTTATTTTTATCGTTGATTCACAATAATGAAAGCATCGACGATGTTCAAAAGTTACATTATCTAAAGGGTTACTTATCGGGTGAAGCTGAACAATTGTTAAGGCACACTCCAATCACTGCCGCTAATTATAAAGAATGTTGGTCTATTTTAAATAAGCGTTATGATAACAAACGATATTTGTCAAATTCAATCTTAAAACGACTAATGAGTCAACCTAACGTCACTGTAGAGTCATCAACTGCTATAAAGAGCCTCTTGGATACTACTGTAGATTGTTTGCATAGTTTGCGTACATTGGGTATTAATGTAACCTCATGGGATGTTATAGTTATTTATATTATTTGTATGAAACTTGACAGTGAGTCACGCAAACAATGGGAATCTAAAATTAGTATATCGGAACAGTTACCTAGTTTTGAAGAATTTAAAGAGTTTTTAGAATCGCGTTTCAGAGCTTTGGAATATTTGGATACCAATGTTACACAACGACATACAACTAGTAAACCAAAGGTTCTTCATACAGTCACTTCGGAGAATAGTTCGTACAATTTCATCTGTCCATTTTGTAAAGAAAATCACAAACTATGTCACTGCAAACAGTTCTGTAAGGAAGAGGTAGATACTCGGCGTAATTTCGTCCAAACAAACGGTTTATGCTACAATTGTTTGGCAGGAAATCACTCCATAAAATTCTGTCGCGCTAAATCCAGTTGTCAAATTTGTAATCGTAAGCATCACTCACTATTACACCCAAAGGTAACCTCAAACACAACGTCTTCCATGAATAGTGAAGAAAACGTTGCAGTTAACTCAGCAGTATCTATACTAGATACTGCCATCGAAACAGTACAGGAACAAGAGGAAGTTATTATCAATACACATATGTCTAAAAAAATTAATGGTCCAAGTCGAGTTTTGTTAGCAACAGCCCTTGTTGTAGGGCAGTCCAAAACAGGTTATACACAATTGCTACGAGCTCTCTTGGACCAAGGTTCACAAGCATCGTTTATCACAGAGTCAGCAGCACAGTTACTTGGTCTTAAGAAAATACCAGCAAGAAGTATCATCACTGGAATAGGAGGTGACAAAGGCTTATCTTCTAAATTCATAGTATATATTACTATCACCTCAAGACATGATACAAGTTTTAGTATTCCAGTACAAGCGTATGTCTTAAGTACCATAACATCGTTTATTCCTTCTCATAATATAACTATACCAACCTGGCCCGAACTAGATGAGATGACTTTGGCTGATCCAGAGTTTCACACTCCAAACAAAATAGACATTTTGCTTGGAGCGGAAGTTTATGGCCAAGTTCTCAAAGATGGTCTGAAGAAATACAATCCAGGACCTCTAGTAGCACAGAACACATCCCTAGGCTGGATTTTATCCGGGCAAGCACACACCGACACCGACAACAACATGTCATCAAATTGCCATCTTACTTTTACTAGCATGCATGCATACATGAGTGATAATGACATGCTTAAACAATTTTGGGAGATCGAATCGGATTCCATATGTGATAAAAATCGAATACTCACCGCGGAAGAAGAACAATGCGAGGAATCCTTCGATCGAACTACTCACAGGAATTCAACTGGGCGCTATATCGTTAAACTTCCATTTCGGGACGACAATCCACTGTGCAAATACGGAAACACCAGAGAGATTGCTACTAAAAGATTTCACTTTCTTGAACGTCGATTTAAGAGAGACCCAGAAATTCAAAAGAAATATACAGAAGTAATTGAAGAATACCTCGATCTTGGTCACATGGAGCCAGTGTCTGTTGAGGAAGGTGCAGGCACTACCGAGGCCGTGTACCTTCCCCATCACGCCGTGATTCGCGAAGACAAAGTCACCACTAAGGTCAGAGTTGTATTTGACGCCTCGTGTAAAGGCACAAACGGTGTATCTCTTAATGATACATTAATGGTTGGCCCTACCATTCAGCCAGAATTGCGTCATCTTATAATGAAGTGGCGGTCATATCCAATTGTGTTGTGTGCAGATATTGTAAAAATGTACCGCCAAGTAATTGTCGCACAAGAGGACACAAATTTTCAAAGAATAGTGTGGCGCAGCCACCCGGGATCTGAAATAAAGGATTATAAATTAGTAAGAGTTACCTTTGGAACTGCTTCCGCACCTTACCTTGCTGTAAAGTCCTTACAGAAATTAGCGAACGATGATGGAGCTGAATTTCCGTTGGCATCTGAAAAGGTAAAAAATGATTATTATGTAGACGATTTAATGACAGGAGTGCAAACAGTAGAAGAAGGAAAGAAGTTATATCGTGAAATGAAGGGTTTAATGGCAAAGGGAGGATTCGAACTACAAAAGTGGATGACTAATAATGAAACTCTTGCAAGGGAGATAACAGGAAAGGTTGAGGATGAGGAAGTGAACATAAAATTAGATGAAGTGGTAAAAATACTTGGACTTTCCTGGGACAAGCGATCCGATAGTTTCAGATACTCCGCAGTCATTCCACCGCAAACCGAATCTAAAACCAAAAGACAAGTAATATCAGAAATATCACGACTTTTCGATCCTTTGGGCTGGCTAGCTCCTTGTGTGGTTATTGCAAAGATTATGATCCAAAAAATATGGTTAGTGGGAATAGATTGGGATGACTTACTACCTGTGGAATTACTGCGAGAATGGAATGATTATCGAAATAACCTGAAGTACACTCACCAATTTACTGTCCCTCGATGGCTTGCGACTAGAGGTGACGACTTGTACGTTGAACTGCATGGATTTTGCGACGCCTCTAATATGGCATATGCAGCAACTGTGTATATGAGAGTGGTAAGTGCTGATTGCACTATAACAGTGAATCTTGTTACTGCAAAAACCAAGGTTGCTCCAGTGAAACAAATTTCTATTCCCCGATTAGAATTAATGGGGGCAGTTTTGTTGTCCAAACTTATCACTGAAGTAGCCAAAGTTATGTCAATTGCTAAGACGCACATACATTGTTGGACGGACTCAACAGTAGTTTTAGCATGGCTCAGTAACCACCCTAGTCGGTGGTCAACATTTGTCGGCAACCGAGTTTCCGACATCTTAAGTCATGTTGAATGTTCTCAATGGACTCATGTTCGATCCAGTCACAACCCAGCAGATATAGCCTCTAGAGGTATGTCACCAAAGGAGTTATCTCAATCCACTCTATGGAAGCATGGTCCATCGTGGTTACAAAACCAGGTGATAGAATACATTAAGCCGAATTCAATAGACACAGATTTAGAAAAACGACGAATGAACACAACAGTTACACATGTGATAACAAATCAAGATGATCAATTCTGGACAAAGTATTCATCGCTACAAAAATTAGTACGAATAGTAGGATATTGTAGGAGATTTTTAACAATTAAAAGGCGAAAAGGCAGTTATTTGACCAGCGATGAGCTTGAAGATGCATTGGAAGTATGTATAAAAAAGTGTCAAATGATAGAATTTGAAATCGAAATAAACAATATTATTAAGGATGGTTTTGTCAATAAGAATAGTAAATTAAGGCCTTTATGTCCAATATTGGATGATCGAGGAGTTCTTAGAGTCGGCGGTAGAATTGAAAATTGTCAACTACCTTACAATATGAAACATCCAATTATAATTCCTCAGCATAGTCATTTAACCACGTTGATTGTCGATGATGCTCACAAAAAAACATTACACGGTGGTCCAACTCAAATGTTGTATTACTTGCGGTCAAAATATTGGGTAATTTCAAGCAAGAATATTGTAAAACTACACTGCCGGAAATGTGTTATTTGTAAACGACATTCCGCTAACTTTCAAACCCAGTTGATGGGCCAATTGCCTCAATGTAGAGTAACACCTGCACGAGCGTTTCTGCACAGTGGCGTCGATTTTGCAGGACCTATTAACATCAGAATTTCCAAAGGTCGTGGCAATAAATCCTACAAAGGATACATATGTCTCTTTGTTTGTATGGCCACAAAGGCCGTACATTTAGAAGCGATAAGTGACCTTACAACAGAAGGCTTCATAGCTGGGTTTCGTAGATTTGTTTCGAGAAGAGGGCATTGTAGTGATATTTGGAGTGACAATGGAAGAAATTTTGTTGGTGCTTCCAAAGAATTGAAGTCGCTCATTGTTACTGAAGAATCGACAATTGCTACTGAAATACGGGCCTGTCTTAGTATCAAAGGAGTAACGTGGCACTTTATACCACCTCAAGCGCCCAACTTTGGTGGCCTTTGGGAGGCTGGAATTAAGTCAACAAAATTTCATTTAAAGCGCATTATAGGAGACTCAACGCTTACTTATGAGGAAATTGCCACGCTACTAGCTCAAATCGAGGCATGTCTTAATTCCAGGCCTATTACACAAATACAATCAAATGCGAATGAACTAATGCCTATAACGCCAGCACATTTTCTCATTGGCGAACCACTGGTTCTGGTACCTGATCGCCGATATGATGCGAGCAATGTCAGTACCCTGAAGAGATGGCAAACTTTACAACGAATGACTCAACATTTCTGGAGACGTTGGTCCAATGAATATTTAACCTACATGATGCAACGTTACAAATGGACACAACGACACCCTGAACCTAATATAGGTGATATTGTACTCGTTAAGGAAGATCTCTTACCACCAGGTAAATGGCTTCTAGGTAGAGTGTTGCAAAAGCATCCAGGTTTGGACGGGATTACGCGAGTAGTGACTATCAGATGTAACAATACTGAGATTAAAAGACCAACATCTAAACTATGTATTTTACCAATAGTAAAATAATTATGAAATATCAGTTACCTATATATTGCATAAATGGACTTGAAGTTTGATATTTTTGCTTTTTTTTTGTATTCCCCGCCCCTGACCTCATGGTGGGCGGTCATTTCTATCCTTTTTCTTGTATTAAGGCCCTAAATAAATATGGCCTTGGTGGGCGGTATGTCCAAGTTATTATTAACTATTATTAATTTATTATTTCATGTTGTCATAATTTTATGTAAAATACCGAATACCGCGATGCTTTTTATTGTAGCACTTAATTTGTTCCAATTGTATATTAGTTCCTCAAGTTTGAACTAGATGGCGCTGCCTGTCTGTTACATCGCGGTATCGTTTGTGACACTAAATTTGCATATAAGCAATGGCTGTTTTCACTGTATTACTTCCACTCAATAATAGTAATAAAGCTATTATTTTTCCTGTACTGGATTCTGTTTCATTTTGAGGTCCCATTGATTGATTTATCATTTAAGTAGGTATAGTCTTAATATTATTTTGATTTTAACAAAAGTATTAATCCTTATTTAATTACGATACAACTATTAACAATAATCAATATTACTTAGTACTAAAACTTAATTAAAAGTAGAATACATACACAAGATTTTTATTCAAAATGCTAATCGTTTACATTTTTTTCGATTTTATAGATTGAACAACAATGAATATAATACTCAACTACATAAATTAATATTAGAAAAATATAATCGAATAAGGGCGTTACGACCATGCCAGCAATGGAATAGTTTATTAGAGTTCGTCTTGAGTACTTACATCATTGTCTGATTCGGAACTACCAAAATTCTTATCAAAACTAAGCCACGGTTTTAATTTATCTATAGAAACAATGTTCTCGTAGCGGCGTCCCTTTTTCCGCGAGATGGGAGTATCTTCAATTAGATAACGATCATTGGGTAATACTTTAATAATTCTATAGGGACCTTGATATTTAACGGCTAATTTTTTCGATTTACCATCACTTGGAGTTTCCCTTTTTACACTTACTAAATCCCCGATTGAAAAAGATACGGTAGTGATATGTTTTTCGTCGTAATTATGTTTGTCTTTAATCTGCTGGTTACTTATACGGACGCCCGCTTCGTGCCTGGCTTCACTAAGATTCTCAGGGGTAATTACGTCTAAAGTTTCATCGATAACTTCACTGAGCACATTCTCAGAGTTACTTTTAAGTCTTACGCCAAATAATAGTTCGGACGAGCTTTTCCCAGTAGTTTTATGTACAGTAGTGTTTAACCCGATCTGTATGTCTGGTACGAACTCGTCCCAACTATTGTCGTCGCGACCATGACATTTGGTGGATAATGCATCTAATATCGTCCTATTAAACCGTTCTACCTGACCGTTAGCACGCGGAGTAGCGACGGCATTTAAAATATGCTTAATTCCTAATGACTTAACAAAAGATCGAAAACTATTGCTAGTGAACGAAGTACCCTGATCTGTAATCAGTCGGACGGGTGAACCGAAATAACTTATGTGTTCCCGCAAGACTCTTATAGTTGTAGAGCTTTTAGTATTTTTCACAGGGGTAATATTTATAAATTTTGTAAAACCATCTATTATCACTAGCAGATAAACGTTTCCCCTTTTGCTTCGTACAAACGGCCCCAAGTGATCCGCATGGATTGTATGAAATGGTATTTCGACTTTTTGTATAGGGTGCAATTCACCTTGCGGTTTTCCGGAAGAGTTCTTATGGTGAGCGCATTCTAAACATGAGCGAACATATTTTTTTATAAAGCGCCTCATCTTTGGAAACCAGAATGACTGTTGAATCCGGTGAAGCGTTTTTTTCAAAACCAAAGTGCCCTATGTCGTCATGATTCATTTTTGTTATTTGCCATCGAACCCCTTTAGGTACCACCCAACGGATATTAGCGTCTCCTTCTGATCCTACAATGCGGTAAACTTTTCCATTCTTAATTTTATAATTTTTAACTATGTCAACTATATTTTCAGAGTTAGGGTCACTTAGGATTTGTTTGATTCGAGCTATTTCCTCATCACTAGACTGAACTGTCGTAATCCAGTCTTCGATTTCCGTCGCGAGGACATCTAAAACGTGATTTTCCGTAGTCGCTTCGCCTACAGGATTTCGGCTTAACGCATCGGCGTGTGCCATACTAGAACCGGGTCGATATTCGATCTCGCAATCAAACTCGGTAAGTTGCATCCACCAACGCGCAATGCGGGGAATTAGATCTCGCTTTGTCAGCGTTGTTCTTAAAGCATTGCAGTCTGTTAGTATGGTGAACGGTATTCCTATAAGGTATACGCGAAACCTATTTAAAGAGGCTACAACCGCGAGAGTTTCTAATTCAAAGGAGTGTAACCTTTGCTCGTCCGGAGTAGTTTTACGACTGAAGTAAGAGATCGGCTTAAACAAGCCCTCGTCATTCTTTTGGACTAAAATACCCGCAACGCCATATTTAGAAGCATCGGTGTGCAACTGGGTTTCACGTTTTGGATCATAAAGAGCCAAAATGGGTCGCGAGGTTAGTAATTGTTTTATTCTATCAAAAGCATTACTTTGCTCTAATGACCATCTCCAAGCACTATCTTTCCTCAAGAGATCCGTTAGCGGCCGGCAAATAATCGCGAAGTCACGAACAAACCGCCTAAAAAAACTGGCGAGACCTATAAATTGCCTCACTTCATGTTGATTTGTAGGTGACGGGAATTTGGATACGGCCTCGATTTTTCGACTACCGGGTTTGATACCCTGAGAACTCACTTCGAAACCTAAAAAGTCAATCTCTCTAAAGAAGAAAGAACACTTTGAAAGTTTCAAGGTCAGCCCTCCTTCTCTCAGAAGCACCAAAACATCCTCAAGTCTAGATAGTCCCTCCACAAATGATCGCGCTGGAATCAAGACGTCATCCATATAAACGAGAGCAAACTTAATTTTGGCATCAGAGAGGATCTTATTCATTGTCCTTTGGAATACTGAAGGCGCATTAACAAGTCCGAAGGGCATTCGCGTATATTCATATTGCCCATCGGGCGTTATAAATGCAGTTTTATCCTGAGAAGATGGCGATATCGGAATCTGATAGTATCCGGAGGCTAAATCGAGGGAAATAAATAGATTATTACCAGCTAATTGGTCCAACTGGTCTTCGATGCGAGGGAGCGGGTAATGATCTTTTTTAGTTCGTTTGTTTAACGCCCGATAGTCCACGCATAACCTTTTCTCACCCGTTTTCTTTTTAACTAAGACTATCGGACTAGCATACGGTGAAGATGATTCTCGAACTATACCCGCTTCCAGCATCTCGTTGACCATGTCACGCACAAGATTTCTTTCGTGGAATGACATACGATATGGACGGTATACAACAGGATCAGTATTTTCAAGTTCGATAACCATTTCCCCCGCCGCTGTTAGTCCTAGATCCTTTAAACTAGATGAAAAACAATCACTGTATCTGAACAATAAGTCTTGCAGTTCCTGACGTTGACTTTCGGTTACGTCAGGTCCACAACTAACGTTATCACTTAGATCAGCATCAGCAAAATTAAGAGCAAGTAAGTCATAATCTGATTTATTTAAAAGAGTAGCCCTCGTCAGTAACATGTCTTCGGCAAAAGTCAAGTCTCGCTCGCACATATTTAACACAATTACTTGACCGACTCCCGATTTAAAACTATATTCTCCGGGGAATAAGTAATATTCTTGTTCAGGCGGACCTCTTAGTAACCCAGAGATATAAATACTACCCATAAAACTAACAATAGAAACAACCGGTATAGTTTTTATTTCGCGAGGTTTTAAAATGACCTTTTCTCGAACTTTCAAATTTATTTTCTCACAATTATTCTTTTCAAAAATTAATTGCTTGGGCGTCTTTACTATAGTTATCTCTGGCAACTCGGTAAAAGTATGACCTAATAAGACCGGGTATTTTAGGACATGATTTTCAACTACGAGAATTTCAATATTCTCTTTGATACCTTTGACTGTCACGTCAGCCCTACACCTTCCCAGGGGTTTTACATGATAGCCACCGATAGCTCTCATTAACGGTAAGTTACTAGTAATCATCGACAAGTTCAACTTTCTGGCTTCATTTTCTCTAATTAAAGTGCACTGGCTACCTAAGTCCACGTAACAGAGCAATGTAACATCATTTATCATAATATCAAAAACGTATTTATCATTAGATTCTTCTGTACACCCTAATTTGGATACATGCTTTACTTCGTCCTTTGTCGTAGTTACAGTCTGATTCCTATCTTGTACATTAGACTTGCCAGACCTACAGTACGTACTTAAGTGACCTGATCTCTCGCAAGTGGCACATTTAGCGAGAGGTTTTGAGCACCTAAAGCTTTTGTGCCCCACTTCATTACAGTTATGACAAATAATTTTTTGTAAAAGATCGGAACGTCCACTATTAAAATTTACGGAACCGGTAACTTTTTTCTCCCGTCGGGGCCTATCGCCTATATCCCTACTAGTCCCTGCTTTAACCGTCTTTAAGTACATCAAAGCTTCTTCAGGCTCGCGAAATTGCGCAGCTTGCGCACCTACACGTACAGCACGATCGTCTATTCCATTAAGTATGCAATCAACCGCTTTTCTACCTTTAATACTACATCTATTGAGCAGATTCATCTTTTCGTAGTAATAATTTTCTAATGACTCGCCATAACGCGCCCTTTTTGCTAGCATAGTCGTTAACAGTTCCGCATAATCTTCACGACAAGGAAACGACTCTAGTAGTTTCCTCTTCCACTGATTCCAAGTGTAAAGGACTGTACTGAGCCCCTGGTACCAGGATTTAGCGACACCAGTAAGCTTGGGAAGAGCAAAGTGAATAATTTCCTTTTCGTTCCAACCATAGATCTCAGCACACTCCTCTACCTTTGTGAGCCATATTAGGATAGTTTGATCTTTAGATATAGGGTCAAATTCAGGAATTACGTTACTTAATGAAAGCTTCGAAGAGGACTGACTTCTCATTCCTTGTAAAATATTCAAAAACTTATCAAGTATATCGTTGCTTGGCTGTCCAGATTGATTTCCTCGTTTGAATTGATTAGCACGAGGGGAACGAGAAAAGGACCTCATACGCTTATTAACTTGGTAATACTCATCATCTGAATCACTGCTTTGAGTGCGTTTCTCGTGTCTCCTACGTCTATAATCTCTACACGTGGGGCTATTACGGCTTGCAGACGAACCATCGCGTAACCGTTCGCGCCCACGTTGGTCTCGACCCTCGATGCCGAGACGCGATCGGCTACGATTACGTGACTTATGTTCGGTTATTGAAGGTTGGCGTGAACGCCTTATCGAATTACTCAAGCGTTGCCTCCGTGACTCCCTGCCATTATGGCTTTGCCTCGGAGACTCCCCACTCGGAATGAAAGTTAAACGTTCTCTAACGCGCGACGGTCTCCGACAGGGAATGAGAGGAGAAGTCGGGTACTTATTTGAATTATTAATGCGGCTTTGCCCACCTTTAGGACTCCCTTCCGCTGTCTTACTTGAATCACGCGAGGAACGCCGTGACGCCTGCTTACGGCTCTCGTATGTGGTACCAGCACCGCTGTTCCCCACTACGTCATCAGCCATGGCTCCATTACGTCTTTCATCGTGGCTCTCCATAACTGAAACTCGTATATAAAATACTCATGTTAGGTTACCCCTCCAATATCACATAAAATAAACAGTTTGTTATGATTAATAATTTCTTATGATTTAAAAAACCAATAGTTAGTGTTCAAAATAAGGTAACCACGTCCATAAATATCTTTAATTAATTTAATTACTATTGTTAACGAAAATTCCATTTTATCTTCATAGGACCAGAAGTGTTCTATGTAATACAAAGCTTGTTAGGTGTATCAATCATTACACTTATTGTATATAATAATTGATACACCCAACATTACTAACATTACATTAACATACATTCACAAGTCTCAGATTTTATCAAAAATCGTCATCACCATCCATGAAAATAATTATTATTACCATCATCATCATCACAAGGTTCTTTATTATGAAGGAACCGTTTAGATATAACCTGTATTGTTAAAACTAAAAATTCGAAGTATTTGTATTGTCAACTCGAGGTTTATCACTAGTCTGACACTATATTATTCAAGTATACAAGTTAAATAATTAAATTCCATCAGAATATTTACCTTACCGTAACTATTCGTCCCAAAAACAAGTGAAAAGGAAATAAAATTTTCCTATGAGAATAGTCATTATAAAATTTAAATAGTTTGCTTATCTCAGTCGATATTGTAAATAAAGAAAAACTAATGTTATTTTCGTTTTTAACGAAATTTGCTATACAACGGATCGTACGATTTTACATAACAAGCATAGATATCATGGGTATCATCGGTACTCGAAACCGTATTGAGGTACCTACAAGAAATGTGCATCTACTTACACTTGACATTAACTGTATATACTCGTGCAAGAATTGCGCGCTTTAAGCTCGTTTGAATTCCTTGTGTTATCTTTTATTTACTTAATTATAAAAGCAAAGTAGACAAAATAGCCAAATAATTAAATTTATTTAGTGTAGGTAATTACATAAGGAAAAAAAAAAATAACGACTTCTTTTTTCTTTTCTTTTTTTGTTAGTATGGGCTGGATCAACGGGTAGACAAGCAGTAATGACACCCGCCGATCCCACTTCTGAACTGTAGGAGTCCGGAAGTTATGATAAAATAAAAACTAATGAATAACGGTAATGATTGTTTATTAAAAAAAATATACTAGGTAACACTGGAATTCAATCGATCTACGTGCTTACGACTAAAATCACATAATAATGCGAAGCATTTACCGCACAATCCGTTATTCGCACTTATTACAACATGAAAATAAATGTAGGGCTTACTAACCTGTACTTGCTCCGGCAGGATAATTCATACAAAAAAAACACTGGCTTAACTCCCTTCGACGTCCGAACGGAACGAGAGGTAGACCAAGACTCTTGCTTTAGTGAACTCACGCACCCAAGTCAACTGCCAACATGGCGGTAGTGAAAACGATCCACCAATCGGTGTCATTTCCGGTATTTTAAATAGTAAGAAAAGTTATTAAATGTTACTGATTTTGTATATTAATTCGTAACCATAGCTAGTTCTTAATAAAATTATTATTTAATTAATATTAACCTTACACACGGGAGAGATTTGGGGTGGTGACAATTGTATTCTACTCTGCCGTCTCCACGTGGCAGTGAAAGCGAATGAAAGTGCAATCATCTTGTACAGGCGTGATCACACCAAACCCTTATGCCCCCGTATTTTATGTCAATGTATGCGTCACAGTGCGTGCCTACACGGCGCCGAGTACAAAAGCACACATTCTAATGGGCAGTGGCCGGTTTGTATGAAGACGTCTTACTGTTCTGGGTATACTGTGGTGGAACCAACGTTGCGTTATCTCACGTTGTTTCATGTGCCACTATCTAAGTCTGAAAAAATGTTCCTGTTCCCAGAATGTGTCATGTCTATAACGAAGAATGTTCGGAGTGTGACTTATTTGATGATGGCGTCCTCAAATTTAAGATGACGGTTATTTATTTAACCTAAGGTTTTTATACCTCTTGTGTCTCATGTTTATAAAAAAATATAAATTAAATTTGTTCAGTGTTAGAAAGACGTAAAATACATCTGCGGGATGAGATGTCCAATTCAAAAATTGAGATCCCGGCCGATCCCGGCCGATCTCATCCTGCGGTATGAGATCGGCCGGGATCAGTTGACCAAAGCCTCGAATTTCTGAACTATGCACTATTGTGATTATGTACTTCAGATTCATCTACTAGTTTTGTAAAAACTGAATTAGGTGTTCCATATTTATTGAAAAGCAGAATACAACTATTTTCACCACCCCCATTTCTCCCGAGGGCGTCTTACAAGGCGACTGACGGTAAAGACAGCGATCAGTAATGTGCAGTAGTGTTACTCTTATACCAGCTATACAATAGCAATACTGCGATTTCCGTGCCCCACAGATGGCAATAGGCTCTCCATTCACCTCTGCCTACGGGGATAAAGGCATGATTTATGTATGTGTGTACGTCTATTCTGAGTAATATTTGAAAACCAGAACCATAGTAGTACAAAAAATAGGAGTAAATCCTCTTTGAAAATGTGGAATATTCGCGAGGGAGCCGCCTAAACGCCTCTCGATCGAATAATAAGGGTTCCATCGAACTATGTTAGTGAAGGGACTTTGAATTTGGGAAACAATAATTAAATCATGAAAGGGTATGCAGGTAATTGGTACGTTTGCGCAAATTGTATAGCAATTGTGTTTCTGTATTTGGAGCACCGCAACGGCTGGTAGCGTTATTAAATTTTACAATTACATTTTCACCACAAATTCCTAATCTTAAATGATTTTGGGGAGGAATGTTTAATTTAATTTTTATTTGACTTTAAAACAAAATTTTTCAGATGTTTCTTATTTCATAGATAGCTATGACAATGTGTACCTATGACTGTCATGTAACGCCGTTCCCACAGGGACAGGTAGAGATCACTTAATTCCACTTGCTACAATCCTAACCGTACTTTAATTTCAAACATACATACATACAAAAACACACCTATATCTCCCCGTAGGGGTAGGCAGAGGTGAAGTAGCACCCACGTTTCGCCAATTATGTTAGGTCCCATGTAATAGGTGACGAGCCTATTGCCATTTATTGGCACAAAAGTCGCAGTACATTGCTATTGCTAGGTGTTACAAGAGGAACGCTACTGCCCATTCCTCGACATTGATTTATCCTTAGCCGCTTTGTACGACACCCACGGCAGGGATTTGGGGTGGTGACAATTGTATTATACTCTGCCGTCACCACACGGCATTACGGCATACTTTAATTTCCTTAATTTATTTATTTGATTTCAATCTGCCGTTTACTCTATTCACCTCCGACATACATATTTATCCTTTTTGCCAATCATCTTTTCTATGTGATCATTTTATACGAGCCTTTCTCAATAATTATTACGTACGTCTACGTACGTCTTTCAAACCAAAACATTTCATTACAGTGAATACAATATTATACATTATACATAGGGATAGCTCAAGGCTAATCATATTAATATTAAATTAATTCCAACAGTAATTTCGATGAAAATACCACCCATAATACCCTAATTCCGATACTATACCAAATCAATGTTATTGGCCTACTTTGGATTTTATGTTTTAATTAACTGTATCATAAGCTAATACGACACAAATCCCAGTAACTTGGAATAGGGCATCATTGTGAAGATTTCCTATCATCATAACTTCGCAACATTTTAATATCAAGATCAAGATATCTGGATGGCAGCTAAGTTATTCCAGCATCGCCAGTTTAGTTTATTACTTTCCTATTGTTCCAGATTTGAATATATCATCAAACTCGCAAATTTTATATTCCCGATCTATTTTTATGGGCCATCACACTTTACACTTTAACACACAGCTCAGCAAATATAAGCCTTATTGCAACAGTGTGAGAATCAATGTTGCGAAACGGATGCTTTACAGATGAGCCAATAAAATAAGTACACTGTAACGGTATGTGATTTGCGAACAAATGGAGATATTATACTTCATTAGGCGTGCGTAATGGTGATTTGGCGTATTGTTGTGATTGATAAAGTCCAATTTTGTTAATCACTGACTTTCATTAGAATAGCAAGATAAGCTCCCTGATGGGGAGTATAAGTAGCAGAATATGGATATGGGTTCGGAATTTATGACTCCGGAAGAATACAGTAGGATAAGAATTTCTAGCATCATAAATCTTTCAATACAAGACAAAATATTCGTTTTTGTGTTATGCTTTTACAATTGAATGTAATATTAAAACAATAACAATAATACAGCTATGATAACATGCTTTTTTTAGTTTTTATCCCGAAGGGGTAGGCAGTTGTGAATTAACAAATTATTGTGGGCCCTATAGAATAGGAAGCGAGCCTATTGCCATCTGGAGGGCACATAAAGAAGTATATTGCTAGTTGGTATAAGAAGAACGCTGCTGAACAGATTGAAGATAAGCTCCCTGATGGGGAGTATAAGTAGCAGAATATGGATATGGGTTCGGAATTTATGACTCCGGAAGAATACAGTAGGATAAGAATTTCTAGCATCATAAATCTTTCAATACAAGACAAAATATTCGTTTTTGTGTTATGCTTTTACAATTGAATGTAATATTAAAACAATAACAATAATACAGCTATGATAACATGCTTTTTTTAGTTTTTATCCCGAAGGGGTAGGCAGTTGTGAATTAACAAATTATTGTGGGCCCTATAGAATAGGAAGCGAGCCTATTGCCATCTGGAGGGCACATAAAGAAGTATATTGCTAGTTGGTATAAGAAGAACGCTGCTGAACACTTATGTCGCCTTGTATGACACCCGCGGGGGAGGGGGAGTGACAATAATTGTATTCTGCTCTGTCACCACACGGCATTCCGAAATAACCGAGTACTAATTGCCATTAATTAGTACCCACGAACGCCAGGCACTTAGTACAAATGCTAAGGAGTGTTTGTTGTACTGATTAGATGTTTGTCAAACCGATCATTATAAGCGTTAGCTGCAATCACGTCTTGTTTGGCTTGATTAATTCGAGTAGTACGATTCATTACATGTAGGGGAAGAGGGCCTAAAACGGGCAGGGTGCCTAAAGACCGTACTCTGGTATGGTGAAACGTTTTGTTAAATAAAATCAATGACAAACATTTAAATATACGCGAGTATAATAATCCGTATAAGTTTTTTATTACAAAATTGTGTAATGCTCGTGCTAATAATATAAGAGAACATTATATTCAAGTGTATAATAATATAACTCTGGTGTATATAATATTTTCCATACATTCAAGGATACAGATAGAAATTTAAATTTTTTAGATCTCCTTTCAGAATACTCTACCAGTCACCCAGAAGGTGTGTTAAAGAACATTAGGAAACTGTAATCTATACTTAATATTATAAAGCTGAAGAGTTTGTTTGTATGGTTAAACGCGCTAATCTCAGGAACTACTGACTCAAATTGAAAAATTTTTTTGTGTTGGATAGTCCATTTATCGTGGAAGGCTATAGGGCATATAATAACCGACATTAACGCGAGCGAAGCCGCGGGCGTTCACCAGTGAACTATAATCAATATCTTCTTGATACTATCCTTTCAAGATGCAAGATAATGCATCTGTCATATCTATCATCTGATTAAGTAACGCACATCAAAGGCATCAGTCTCCCTACATTTTGGTCTGGAATGACTATATCCAATTGACGTAATGGATGGGGGTCAATTGTTTGATATCCCCAAAGAAGCCACGAGGCCACACCTTTTCGTCGGATCAAAACTCGACCTTACCACCACGGGGATAAGATCTCAAATTACTTGGGGCATCAATTGCAGACGCGATATTTATTTTTATTAATATAATTTAATTAATGCGATGTTGTTATTGCCTCTAAGCTGGGAAGGGTGAGAATCGTAGCCGTGTTGTCTTTTGATGTCTTCCCCGGGAGGCAATTAGATTTATTTTATTGAGGCCTGGGGGTTAATTGTGTATTTTTGTATACGACATTTCAATATGAAAGAAAGTAAGTAGAATTAATGGGGACGAGTGACATTTCACGTAGACCAATGCTCCAAAATAGAAGACTAATAGAGAAAAAATTAAACACTAATTTTATACATACTACATAATTACTATCTACATAATTTTATATTAAGACCACCCGAGTATGATTTATAATAGCTATATTGTTTAACAAGAATAAAACTGATATTAGGATCATTTTTGTATAATACTGACTTTACAATTAGATTTTACAAATTAATCATTATGATAATTGATAGAACTAAACTCGAATAGTATTAGAATTATACTTCTTTCAATTATCATAATGATTAATATGTAAAATCGAATTCTAAAATCGTGTCAGTTTTATATAGCTGCGTTTTACACACATATATTTAAATATGATAAATAGTACTTGTTTTGTTTGGATCCTATGTGTTTCACTCGGTCCATTTGTTTGTGTCGTATTGATAAAGACATGACATTTTACCGTAACATTTATTACCTTAATTCTTTGTTTCTTCTCTGATTTCTATCATATCTTCCTCTAGACTTGCATGAATTTGGCTTATGGTTAGGTTTCTACAATCCGTTAGTTTAAACCCCCCAAAACTGTTAAATTTATTCAATCGATTGTCACCCTTATCTTGGTTGTAGTAAGGTACAAAGATGTTTGAGAAAAAATTACGTGCCTATTGTACTTTTACTAATCGGGCCTTTTTTGTTATAGTTTTTATTGTCGTAGAAGTCATTGTTTTTGGTACTTTTATTATTGTCAGAAAAATATATGTTGTTGTCAATTTGATCTTCCCGTTGGCTTTCTCTTCTTCCAGCCTGCTATCCCGTTTTCCCGTTTACACTGAGCTATGGTTAACAGTACTTTTGAAAAGCGTAATCAAAATCCAGTCATAATAATTACATCGTCCAAGTACCGCTTTCGACCCAAAGCTAAGTGTCGTTTCTAGAAAGACACTGCTCAATTTTAATATAATCAAAGTCAAAGGAGTTATAAAAATAAAGAGCAAGGATGTCCCGCCACGTGCATCCAACGAGACAGACATTAGGGAGTCGTTGGTCTCGCTCACACTGTAACGCAAAGAAAGCGACGGCGTCTGTATTGGATATTTATACGCAGTCGGCTCACCCGGTTGATTGCATACTCGACTTTAGAATGATACTCCTTAAGCTGTGTAATTATGTCTGCTAAAATTGCTTTGATGGCGTAATTTATACAACGCAGTAAGGGAAATTCGATGCTCTTATTAAAAAAATTAAGAAATTATGAATTTTTATTTTTTATTTTAATTGTGATAAACCGGGACCACGTACTTGGATTTTGTTATATTTCCGATATTTTGGCACAGTTACATGCTCCATGGTGACGGATAATTATAATTTAATTTTGATTAAATTAAGTTTCAAACTTACCTAAAATAATGTATACCTTCTAGAGGTAAGATCATAATAATGGTAATTTGTCATAAGTGATGGAGTCCATATTCGAATATAGCCACAAACAAGACGGGCTGCATTAGTCAACTTTAAGTATAAAAAATAATAATGTATCAACTTAGGTACTGTTTTACACAGATTACTGGCAAGATTAACAGTAAGTAAATCACTTTTGTCCGATATAATAATAATAACGAATTCCCTAACATTTTCACCTGAGGGACACTATTGCCACTCTATCACGCTGCCGTGATTGTTTTGAGACATAATAGACGATAAATTCTATCGAGATCCAAAAATAGGCGCCATAGATACAACTATTTATATCGAACACCTCAATGAAATAGTTGCAGCGGACACAAAATCTATTAGTTACTTTAAAACGGACAACAAACACGTTCTTGCTTTCATACGGTCTAGCGCACACAGAGCTTCAAAGCTGGAACCTAAAGGTTGCATCATTAATATTCTTTCGTGTTCACGCACGTCCGTTTAAATAAACTTACTTTAATGTCTCATCTAAATTTGTACTTTACAGTGATTCATTTTATATTATACTCTCCGAATGATGGATAAATTAAATCAACAAAGAATAACAGATCAGAAAAAAAAAATGTTATTTTCTGAAACTTTTTACCCTAATTATTACTAATTTCTTTTGACTTGTTCATACCAAAGCCATAGAGGTTCCGAGACGGTCAATCAGCTTGGCGACAAGCACGCAAGTCTTGGCGACAAGCACGCAAGTCAAGTCAATTTTATGTCTGTTTGATCTTAGCTTGCTTTAATCATTTTGATCGTCAACAACGCATGATTGATGCTTCAGTCAAGCATTTAATTTTATGTCTGTTTGATTTGTTTGACCTAGAAACAGAACACAAACACAGAAAATCAACAAGCTTGACGTCAAGCTGCTTGGCCGTTTCGGAACCCTGTATTAAACTCTTTACTTACCTACTTATTCCTTATCTTAACCGTTTTATATCACTCCGCACATCCATCTCAACATTCCCATCTCTGTCGCATGCAATTTTTTGTTTAAAAAGGTTTCAATATGTTAGAGGCATTCTAATCTTCCCGAATGCCTAACTAATGACTTGTACCAGCATGATCCCATAGGACCTCGTCCGGCTTAATGTAAACTAGAGCTGTACATCAGTACGGAGCCGAGGACCAATTTGTTGGGATTACTTGTTTAGGATATCGGTTGGGATCAAGCTTCGGTATTAAAAAGTACCACGTAAATCGGTCCAAAGTCTAAAGTCGAGGTCTTAAAAATAGTAAATTAAAAAAAAAACAACTCGTCTTTTTATATCCGATATTGTTGGACGCCCGCGGCTTCGCTCGCCTTAATGTTTGTTATTATAAAGCCTATAGCCTTCCTCGATAAATGGACTATCCAACACAAAAATATATTTTCAGTATGTCAGTAGTTTTTGAGAATAGCGCGTTAAACCATACAAACAAACAAACAAACTCTTCAGCTTCATAATATTAGTATAGATGATTACAATACTCTTTAAAAATTAAATGTCTATTAATCTGATGACAGATCCCTTAAACTAAGCAATGTTGACTAAGGCCGGCCATTGGATAAGTGACCAAAATCTTGAGATCCTCCGTGCTTCGGAAGCCACGTTGAAGGCCTATCCGCACACACCAGTACTGTCGGTACTAGTGATCAGTAATCGTCAATGACAGTGACGTTCAGAGATCATTGTCACTGTCGAATATGGATAGCGCCGTATAAAATGTATCCTACAATATAATTTTTCACTGACACTGATGGATTCGTTACTGATCGGCGACATATGTGTCGTTGGTATCGGCTGCATCTGCATTTACGTACCCGATAGATGGCAATAGGCTCGCCACCGATTACATGTGATCTAACATCATTGACGATACGTGGGTGTTAATTCAACCTCTGCCTGCACCTTCAGGGATAAATGGGCGTGGTTTTATATGTATGTATGTATGTATTAAATATTTTACTAGCCTCTTTGTCGAAGTATTAGACCGGACTTTCCTTTGATAAATTCCTTTCTAGGAGTGTGGCGAGAAAATTATGTTGCTCGGGTTTTTGTTCACATATTTTTGTACTTATACGCTGCCAGAGTATTCCAGTAGCTTTAGTCTCCCTTGGGACATTATTCCGGTATAAAAATATGTTTTATGTTTTTATCAGTCCACACTCTATAAATTATATATATTGCTATAAAATGCGACATGTAAAGATTATTTTTCTGTGTTTCAGGGTTCATCATCACCAGGCCACTGTCCCCACTGCTGGGGCACAGGCCTTCCCTGTGGATGGAAGAATATGGGGAAAATGGGCCATAACCCACGACGCTGGCCCAGTGCTGATTGGTGGGTTTTAATGACTTCATATGAGCAAGCATCAGCGGCTAACATGCCTTCCGAAGCTCGCTTAGCTTACGCAATCGCAGGCCGAGGGTGCTAAGTAACTGCCGCATCGAGTTTTAAGGCTTGATAATAATTATTTATATTATTTGGTATTATTAATTTGATTTTTGTTTCAACATTATATTAACGTTAGTAAAATCGGCTAAGAGTGGAATAGGCAGCCGCCTGGATTGCTGAGGAAGCGGCTGGATTCCCTCATCTGTACAATATTTTTTTAAAATTTTTATTAACACTTTTTCGTTTCGTTCGTAATTATTATTTCTTGTAGATTAGATTTAATATGCCCTGCACTGGCATCGACATAAAATTGTTCGACAAACATACATTGTACCAACGTAATTTCCTCACAACTTAAGCGGACCGTCCATATCGAGAGTTTAATAAAAGTTCGAAACACGACGAAGTATCCGATGTCGGAATTTAAGGCTCCCAGCTATGTCCAACTCCGGGGACACTGCATGCATAAAACATGGAGAGAAATCTTAAATCTGTGAGTCGATACCACGTGTAAGCTTCAGATAACAGGCTAGGATCGTTTGTCTCAAAAATGCGACACCAGAGTGGATTGGATAGCGCAGTGACCGTCTTAGATCAGCATTTTAAATTTTAACCACATTGTAAAGGACGAACACGCAATAGATGCTTATGACATTTATTTTCACTATATTGTCCAGAAGACAATCTAAGTGGCAATGACAAAAGTCAGAAATATAAAAAGAACATTAATATAATATACAAAAATATGTTAAAAGAGATACTAGCCAGTGTCTGTCGCTAACACGCATCTTGGAATATTGTTGCGCTTAAATTACTTCTTAAGGCTTAAACCTCTTCTTTGACCTTACCAACTTCATCCTTATTACTTCACTTTATTTTAATATCACTAACGGCACTAAAATTATAAGTTCACCAGTTGGGTACACCTTAGCTAATATTATTAAGTTAAAAGCACTTAAAGTGCTTTTAATTTCGGAATCTAAGGAAAACGAAACTGATACCTACGAGAACTAAGTATTTGTAATAAATGCTCAGTACTAGAATCTACTTTAGGTCTTCATCATCATTATTGTCCTGGGAGATAAACTTAATACGAGTACTATCAAATTTAAAAGTAGAAATCCAGTTGTGTAAAATATTCCTAACATCTAAGTGAGATAAATATTTTCATGTTCTTCGTCATCATTATCAAACTGTATTATATTACAGTCCTCTATTTAGTTTCTATAGCTTGGAATGGCAAGATCTTGGAAATATGTTGATCCTCTTCCATTCATATCATTCAGACGTCATACATAGCCAGATACATAGACATCTTACAGAATAGCTGTAGGATAGGCAAAGTTAGTCTACCTATACATAATTAGATTATTAGAAACGACAGAAAAACTACAAAATAATATTTTAAACACTCAAAGACTTTATACTTTATGTCGAGAAATAAAAAGTTCGAATTTGTTATATAACCTTCCACGCTGTTGACTATTCATATTATGTTGATATCGATTCGCACCGTGGACAATTTTTATGTCATACGGCTTTATAACTTGAAAGGCCCAGACTATTCTCGCGAGTGCCCCATAAATTACGGCATGCTAGCCATCTTTTCAAAACCGAATTGTCAGTAATATCTTATAAAAAAAATTTCACCTCCATTTAGATCAGAGTAATAAATTATTAAGCACTTCTAATAAAATGAATAAATTTCCGCTGCTTTTATAAGTTGGGATAACTTAGGCCCGCTACAGGAAAATTTATTCCAGAATACATAAGTGATTTTATTGTGATCTAAACTTTTACGGCCTACTTGGTGGAGCTATAAAGCTGTCGTTTTAAAAGTAATAGTTGGAAAATTGGCCTCCGGCACAAGAAATAACTTTGTAATGTTTTGTCTATATTGAAGGTTAACTCTTCTTTTCCCAGCCCTTATCCCTCATGCGGATTCGATTCTCGCACGATATAGTTTTTCGAATATTCTATAACATTTTTCTAGGTAAATATTTTTTTATGTTCTTCCATGTTGGCCTAGAACAACTTATACCGCGGGATCAATTTTGAGCGGGATCAGTTGACAAAAGCCTCGAAAAAATAACATACGAGGGCGGGTCAATAAGTCCGTGACTTTTGGAATAAAACACAGATTTTTGATAAATAAATCATTTTATTTTTCAACATAGTCTCCCTTGAGCTCTATACACTTTGTCCAACGCTTCTCCAATTTTTTTATCCCTTACAAAAAATATGATTTGTCGAGGTTCAAAAAGAGGTTCATAAAATTCAAAAAGTCACGGACTTATTGACCTGCCCTCATATAATGTGCCAGCACCGACTCATCCTATGAGTGTCGTAAAAGTCGACTAAGGGAGATTGCCCAGTGTGGACCAATAAGCATATTGGGGCACCCGAATGGTGGAGGGCAAACCACTAACAACAGCATACCCAAAGAGAGTTTGTGTCAGGCAGGCGGCCAGCTTTAAAACCTAATCCGAAACCTTGAGCAGCATGGTCTGGCTATTATCCCAATCACTCTCTCCGTTATTCGATCTATCGACATGGTCCTTTCCGTCTTTTTTCTATAAATTCATTACTAGCACCTTTCCGTGATGGATAAATGGATCAGGAGGGAGTGAATTTCTTGATGACGTCTGAACGATTTGAATTTAAGCGAAAACATGCTGCGCCGACCCCTGATAGACTGGGACCAGGGCAGGAAGAACAAGTTACTGAAAAAACGTAACGTAACTACTAGCATTTTGTTTTGTTAGATAGGGAAGCTCTTGCCCTTCATCTCACCTGATGGTAAGTGGTGATAAAGGCCAAAGATGGAATCGAGCCTCACCTGGCACTCAAACACATAGGGGCTGGCTATCTTATTACAATTGTCTTAACTTAATAATGCTGTTAACATTATTATTATGGCGACAGATTATGATAAGATGGCGGTAGCTAACCAGGCGGACTTCAAAGAAGTCCCACCACCAAACAAACCGAGCACACATTTGTACCCCCCTGGGGATCGAGCCCGGGACCTTTGGATCTTCATTCAGGGGGCCTACCGCCTAACTCGATTGCTGATGATAGCTATATTGCAATGCACTGCTTACGGCTATAGCAGCCATCCTGAGTAGGTATTTCTGAAGGGTACAAAGCCCGATATGAACACGGAACTTTAATCGACCACCGATCCGCAATGGAGAAAGTAATTCGTGTCAGTTGGCCCCGGGATTAAAGAGTCGGTTCCCGTTCCGCCGGGAGATAAATTAAAAACCATTTTTCACATAACTCCCGCTTGTGCAGGATGGCGTAATCTATACAAATTGGCCGAGTGTGCCACATATTACTCGTTGGATTTCGGCTGGTGTACTTTTATTCGGGTTGTAGTGGGCCGAAATATAATTTGGAACGTGCCATATGTGTGTTTGTGTGTGTGTGTGTGTGTGAGTTTGTGAGTTCTAATGAAATGGACATCGAAACAATAATGAAAATTCAAAACTTATAGTTGCTATTCTTGCCGGGTCTATATAGCTTTTTTTAACGTAGTAGATTGCATTTACGCACCATACCAGCCGCTAGCTAGGCGACTGGCGTGTGTGGGACTCGCTCAGCGCACGAAGCGTTAGCAATACCCACTAAACCACTCCGGTGTTCCTCCTTGCCCTTTAACCGGGGAAAGTCTGGGATCTGCCTCAATTCACCAGTCTCTCCCCAGAGACTCCCAGCATACGCCGAGGAGGAGATGTCCTGGCAAAGATGGCCTGTGCAATGCAACCGGGTCTATATGGCCTAGATTTAAATTTAATTTTTTGACATTATTTTTTCAAGTTTATTGACGTCTCTGAGCGCGGCAGAAAGATTTATTTATAATTATGAGTTAATTTTCAACCATCTATAATAAAGACCCGTGCCCCAGCGGAAGGGACATTAAAGGGCTGGTGATGATGACGATGATAACGTGTCAACTGGAATTAAGGGCACAACCCGATTGTGCGGGTCAAGAACATAATAGAGGGAAGGAAGTAATGCTGCTTCTACACGGTGCAAGTAGCTGGAGCAAGTAAAGGCGCGAGCTACTTGCGCAAGCAGTATGCTCAGGTTAGTTCATCAGTGCATAAACAAAGGCACGGGCTACTTGCGCAAGTTATTTGGTCAAACTACACGTGCATGCTGCCCGCGTGATTACTTTATACATATATGACTCTTGTTCGTTTCAGCTGTCAACATGGCTGCGCAAGTAACCTGCGAGATTAGATGTGCGCGCTTCTTGCGCATGTTACTTGAGCAGGTACATACTTAAGTAGCTGAACGCGCTGAAATCGTTTACATGCGCAAGCTACACACACAGTGTAGAAGCACCATTAGCGTGCTTAATGAGAATCGTGCTCCATTTGCAGATGTTTCAGAAAATCAAAGAACGCGCGACGTCATCGTTTTGTCGCGAACAAAAGCTTAAACTCTTGACAACCTTACAGTCCCCATTGAATCATCTCAACCATTTAAGCGGATCGAACCCGGCCAGGAATCGATATCATTACACTTCTTCGCGAAACAGATACATATGGGATATTTCAATTTGTTAAAGCAAAGGGAAACGTGGTCAAACACTTTAATAATAAAAAATAAATAAATATCTCTTACATTTCATAAACCCTTGTGTTGATCCTAAATGATGGACACATTTTATAATATTTATTTATGCTGGACAGACAAGCCTTCATCTCACCTGATCGTAAGTGACGAGGACAGAAGATGGAATCTCACCTGTAAACCCTCAATCATAGAGAGCTATTATGCCGACAGATTTTGATTACATGGCCAGGCGAACTTAAAAACAGTTTTACTACCAACCAAGTACAAATTTGTCCTCCTCTGAAGATCAAACCCGGGATCTACATACATACATAAATCACACCTATATCCCCGAAGGGGTAGGCAGAGGTGAACTAGCACCCACGTTTCGCGAATAATGTTAGGTCCCATGTAATAGGTGGCGAGCCTATTGCCATTTATCGGGCACAAATGTCGCAGTTCATTGCTATTGCTAGGTGGTATAAGAGGAACGCTGCTGCCCATTCCTCATCATTGTTTTATCCTTAGTCGCCTTGTACGATACCCACGATTTGGGGTGGTGACAATTGTATTCTACTCTGCCGTCACCACACGGCTAACCCGGGATCTCTGGGATATAATTCCAGTGGGCGAACCACTAGAACACGGAGGCGGTTAATAGGCATCATAAATATTTATAATATAGTATGCTACATAAACATATAAACAACCAAATAGAACATACATGTCCGTGTTCATCAGAATTAATATTTGCCAAATGTTTGTGATGAGCCGCACAGACAACGACAGCGTCAAGCCAGGGCTCAGACAAGTGGCATGTATAATTCGAACCAAATACAGTATACTACAAACGTTAATTGTTTGACTGGCAGGGCTACCGCACGATAGAGTGAATAGAACAGTACCCAGAATAGTACTTTCCGAGAAACATTTAGGAGCTTAACCTTAGTGCCTGTCATCCCTGTGATGGCAAAACGCTCCAAGGCTGATCTTTCCCAGAATTCCACTTTGGTGATTCAGAAGAGTGCACCAGCGCGTAAAATGATTCACGTGCGGATGGAACAGACAGTTAAACGATGTCCCGATTACACGCTTATTCGAATACGCGGAATCGTGTCCCCCCTACCTACATGGTGTTACACAAAGTGTCACCAGCCAAGCCCCCTTTAGGGCGCTTCTCCACCAGAGATGTGAGAGGGAAATGTGTCGTGTGTGCAGCTGTGCTGTGAAAATGTGAATGGGTTTCCACCATTAATTTGCGACGAAAATGTGACTTGCGATTTCGTGTTCTATAATAGCAGGCTTAGAACACAAATTCGTCTCAACCCTCGCAACCAATGATATTTTAAATATAATATCATTGCTCGCAACACATTTCTAGCAACACAATATCCGTCGCAACACATTAATACTTCACTCGGTTAATACAATGGGGGCGCATCAAACAATACTTAGAAACGTTTTGTATTCTAAAATATAACAATAAGACTCAGTATTGCTGGAGCTCAATTTTGAGTTGTATCAGTTTTGTTTTAAAGAAGCGATTTGTGTAGTAGGTACATATTTACAAAAACCTCGCTTCGCTACCCTCTTTTCCACCAAAGTTGTGCTGAGCAAGGCTAGTTCTCGCTAGTAATTCTATTGGTTCTCCTCATTTTTCGCAAGGTATCCTCACACAGCTCTGGTGAAAAAGTACCCTTATAACGTAACGTAGAGATTTCCATTGGTGATTTTCTTTGACAGCAAGTGTCACTTGGAAAACGCTAGATTTCCTTTCCAATACGAACTGCGAAAATGGAATGCTATTTCTCTATTATTCGATAACTTTGTGTTAGCATTGTTAGCATTTCTTCTAACTTAAGGTTGTCTGAAAGAGATCGCTTTTAGCGATAAGACCGCCTAAATTGTATATCTTCATGTCTATGTCAACAGCCGTGTGGTGACGGCAGAGTAGAATACAATTGCCACCACCCTAAATCTCTCCCGTGGGTGTCGTACAAGGCGACTAAGGATAAACCAGTGATGAGGAATGGGCAGCAGCGTTCCTCTTAAACCACCTTGCAATGTACTGCGGCTCGCCACCTATTACATGGGACTTTTCGATTTTAATTTTAACATTATATAAATGTTAGAAAAATTAGTAGAAAGATTTTGGTGGTTAGAAAAAGAATTTCGAAAAATTATGGTCTTGAGGCGGGAATCGAACCCGCGTCCCTGACGCGTGCCTGACCGCTCGGCCACCCAAGACACCTTGTCTTGGGTGGCCGAGCAGTCAGGCACCTGCCCGTATAGCAGCGGACGCGGGTTCGATTCCCGCCTCAAGACCATAATTTTTCGAAATTCTTTTTCTAACCATCAAAATCTTTCTACATGGGACTTAACATAATTGGCGAAACGCGGGTGGTAGTTCACCTCTGCCTACCCCTTCGGGGATATAGGCGTGATTTATGTATGTATGTATGTCAACTAATTTACAAAATATCTAGTGCAATAAAGTATATTTATTATTATTATTTGTGGTGTTTGCTTTGCGACACATTACTTACCGTGTTACTCAGTGTTTATTTTTATGTTAGACAGGGAAGCTCTTGCTTCATTTCACCTGATGGTAAGTGACGGTAAGGGGCGCAGATGGAATCCAGCTTCACCTGGAACCCTCAACCACAGAGGGGCTGGCTACCTTATCACAATTGTCAGAACGCAATAATGCTATTAACATTATTATTTATCCCACATCCCATCCCACAGCAACTTATGTCCCCGAGGACACAGACGAAAAGAACTCCTGACCTGTATCAGCTTAACAATTATTGTTATCAAGGAGGCAGTCAAGCGATGTTTGGGTCTGATTACGATCTGCTGTAAGCGTTCCTCTTTGACCCTCTCTTTGTGAAAAAACCTCGTGTAATTATATCCAATGAAACGAATTCAATTGAGCTCAATTTAGCGTACCTAAGAAGTCAGGACACAATTAGAGTACGTTGTTCACGATTTCTTTCTCGAGTATGCCGCCCACTATTGCTGGACTTGCAAAGCTTTTTTAATTTATTGTGAGTGTAAAAAAAATACTTTGCTATAAAGTATACCGTCTGGTGACGGCAGAGCAGAATACAATTGTCACCACCCCCATCTCTCCTGTGGGTGGTTTGGTAAAGGCGGTAATGAATAAGGGGCAGCAGCATTCCTCTTAAACCACCTAGCAATATCAGTGCGATTTATATGCCCGACAGATGGCAATAGCCTCGCCACCAATCCCATGTAATAGGTGGCGAGGATATTGCCATCTGCCTTACTTAATTAGCGAAAAGTGGGTGTTAATTCACCTCTGCCTACCCCTTCGGGGATATGGGCGTGAATTGTGTATGTGTGTATGTAAATAAATCAACAGTGATGGATATTGGTTCCTTACTTCCTGGACCCACATACACCGTTCCGTTATATTCATTTTCATACTCCGTTCTCTTGTCATAGAGCGCTTACGCACTACGTCCGAACCGAATCCGTGATTTTCACGGTCCGTTGTAGCCGTAGAATCATTTCTTTTGGATCTCTGTCCGAGTTTTCTAGACCAATATTTTTTTCTCGGACTCGGATCGGACTTAGTGCGTAAGCGCTCTAAGGCCTCTTGTACACACACGGTTTTTCGCCGTCAAAATCTACGGTTAATTCGCCGTGTATAGGGACGGTCGTCAGTGTTGTATGGATATATGGAAGCTTGTAGAAGTGCACGGCGCCGCCGCCGTATGCGCCGCGTCTACGCAAGGCGGGATTTTTATCAGTGTTGTCCTCTGGCATGGTAGTCTATGGCCTCTTGTCCAAGTCACGGTTGTTCAACCGTACGGCGTAATAGCCGTACAGTTGAACAACCGCGTGTGTATAAGAGGCCTTACTCTTGAATCACCTATTCAATAAATCTCGAGATCAATAAATTGAATTCAAGCTTCAGGTAATAACAAGCCAGCCCCCACCACTGATTGAGCATTACTCCCCCATTTTCTTTTAACAGATCACCGAAGTAATCTTATTTCGGCTAAAGTATCAGCACAAAAAATCCCCCGATTAAGTAACGAATCGCTCCAACTTAGCAAAGAGCCTCCCCGATACATTAATTCCGAACTTCCTTTTAACTGCTTTCTGAGCTGTTCCTTGGGGAAGTCCCGGGAGCGCGACGCGGTTTTCGATTTTATCCGTGTATATGTTTTTTTGGTTCAGTCATATTGAACACAATGTAGGTATTATATATCTCTTACTGCAATTACAATGTGGAGGTTATTTAGAATTCTAGATTAATGCATTTACTGCAGTTACAGTGTGACGATTATCTATAATTCTAGATTACTGAATTTTATACTACTTCTATTGAAGTAGTTTTCTACGTGAAAACTACTTCAATTGTTTTTCTAGAATTTCGTTTTTCGACTCGTAAATTATTTTTACAAAATGTTACTATCACGTGCCCAATTAATTCATTTGCCGAGTGAATACATTTTACGTATACATTTTATTACCACCCGAAAGATGACTACAGGTACACCATAGGTACACCACACAAGGCACCTAATGTAATGGCAAAACGTGGGTGTCAATTCACCCCTCTCTAGCCCATCGGCGATAAATAGGTGTGATTTAAGTAATAACTACTGTACACTTTTTTAATACTTCCATAGCCTGACATTATTACAGACGTCATCATTGTCATCATATCATTGTCTTAATTGTCACTAATTGAACGCGCACAAAATTGAATGAGACCATCAACAAGATATTGAAATGTAAACTGATTCCGATATTGTAATCGCCGCAATTAAGTTAACTGAAATCCATTTCTTCCCTTCGATTCCTTCAAATACTTCGTAACAGGTGCTTCAAATGGCAACTCATTTTGACAATTTGATGATTTTATGAGGTGATCTGAAGATGTTTACGCCCAGAATGACCTTTTTATAACGAAGTCAAAGAGAAGATAATGTTAAAAAAAATCGAAAAATTAATTGTCCTTAGGTTTTTGTAATATTTTTCATTTTATATATTTTTTTCTTTAATTTTTATTCTAATATTTATATCATGTTGAAATCAAAAAATTATTTATATTGAAGCCCGTAATTTTAATCTAAGAGTTACGATATAGCAAGATACTGCTCTGCGTTCCTGATAGGCAAAGTCGCATTGAATGTGAAAATTTGATTGAAACTTTGGTAATGTACCGGCAAAGTTTAGTATGGCCTCGTAGACCAAGTTAAAGTTGTTAACTAACTTAACCTTAATTTCATTGCATTATTAATATCGAATAAATATGGTCAAAATTTTGGTTCCGATGGCATTTTGAACACTATTTGGTTAGAGCTTCTGTCCCACGAGGTTTCAAAGTCACGACAGTATTCATTCAATTTTAAATGAACGAATGATCAATGGTTAGACATAATGGATTCCTATACGCGAATTTCTAACTCCACTCACTGAAAATAACTTTCAAAGTTGAATACGTAGATTGATAGAAAATTTACCGACACGTTTTCGGGGAATTCAGAAGTACTTAGGAACCGTCCCAAAAGTTGGAGGGGAAAAAATATTTCGCTGCAAAATTATTGAAGGTGTGACGTGGATTATTCTATAAAATCGGCTGCTGCCTTTGGGGTATTACTTTTTTTTATAAAATTTATGAAGTTTATTTCGAAGTTCAATCACACCAATATGTATTACCAACCCTATAATGTACCCTCTGCCTGCTGCCTTCCGTACTAATGGAAGAACATAGGAGATTAATAGGAATTTCAATCATGAAGTGCTCTTTGATTTCTGTAGTCTAGAATTATGACATGTTTCAAGAATGTCACAGTTCTGAATCCGCTAATAATTTATCCATATTCCTAAACACAATGGACGAATCCAAACCTCCCGTCTCCGGCAAAATCAAACGACATTGGCATTTTGCGCCTTTTAACTTTTATACTCAAACACACTTCATCCCCAAGGCACGTATCCGACCTTTTAGAAGTGACCATTGTAATGCTTACTCCCGAGAGAACAATGGTACGTTCCTATTTCCCCCGGGTAACATTGTATCCCAAATTACTATAGGATCGAAAGTAAATCCGTAACAGATTGATTGTGCCTAGAATTGGCTTGACGCACTCTAGAGACATTTCCGTGCTAATACAACTCGAGGAATGCCTTTGATCCCAATTTAGGTGTTAATGGTGAGGAATTTAATCGGGGAGGAATTTAAAAAGACGGAAATAGTAATCTCGCATTCGTTTCTTATTTCCAACCGCTTAGACAAATGTTTTTACTGTGAAATTTATTGTAGAGTAGGTACGTATTTTGGTTAAGGCATTGCCTTCGCATAATTATTAGTTTAACTTGTTATTGTTACTTTCAACTCAGCTGCATCCAATTTATTGCAATTGATGTTCGGAAACAAGTGAAGCCTGATAGTTTAATTACTAAAAGGCAGAGGTCAGACATCCGTTCGACAATTTGAACAACCTCCAATTTCACCGCTGATATTATCAGAAAAAATGCCTTCTCGGATACAGGCCGTCATAGAGTTCCCGTTTCATTTATCCAGGCTTTAAATTCAATTTGCCGAAACAAGGTGAGTAATCTTTGCCTTGTATACAGCGAGTTAGGGGCGAAATTCGCGTGACAAAAGGCGCAGTTCACCGCAGAAGTAGCTCTTTTACCAAATGAGCGTCGCGACAATAGTGTGCCCCATTGACCTCTCGTTATCTTGGTGAAACTTTTTCTAGATTGTTCTCTAGGGTCAGTCTTTGTACAGATTCGTAGTTGAAAAAGTATTTAGCTTATGGGCCTCATTACTCTGGGGTTTTGATTTGTTTGGGGAAGCTTAATGAGCTACTTGTTCATTTCAAGAGAATTGTAATCAAGAAGCCGAAGAGAAATGTTTTGCTGCCATCTAGCAGAGTACCGCGTATCTAGCAGCACAATCGTTTTATGTGTTAAGCATCTGCTTAATCAGTGAAAAGAGTAATACATACATACATAATTCACGCATATATCCCCGAAGGGGTAGGCAGAGGTGAACTAGCACCCACGCTTCGCCAATTATGCTAGGTCCCATGTAAATAGGTGGCGAGCCTATTGCCATTTATCTGGCACAAAAGTCGCAGTACTTTGCTAGGTGGTAGGTGTATGAGGAACGCTGCTGCCCATTGCTCATCACTGATTTATCCTTAGTAGCCTTGTACGACACCCACGGGAGAGATTTGGGGTGGTGACAATTGTATTCTACTCTGCCGTCACCACACGGCCAAAAAGAGTAATACATACCATATGTCCCCTCGTGACCACGGCCACTGTAAAGTGATCGAAACGTCAGGTTAAATAATTAATATGCCAAACACCAAATTATACGCGAGTCTTATCCGTAAAAGTTGTTTTATTTCAAATGTGTAGTGCTCGTGCAAATATACGAAAACATAACATACCATTTATTTGTGTAGAGGAAGAAGTGCCAACCAAAACGAGCATGTTCCTTATGTGCATCGCGTATGACCAAATTCTTTTTTGTACAGCAGTGTGTGCATAAATCGATCGAGGGATTAATAGATGATGATACTAATAGACTGCCAGTAAGAATTGTAGAAAGGCAGCCGAATGGGGTACACTGTCTGAAACGGGTCCTCTCGTGTATATTATCTTTACTAGTGGTCGCCCGCGGCTTCGCCCGCCGGCTGTCATTTAGCCTTCCTCAATAAATGGACGATGCCACACAAAAGATTTTTTCAATTTAAACCAGTAGTTTCTGAAATTAGTGCGTTTACCCAACCAACCAACCAAATAAACCAACAAACAAACTCTTCAGTCTTATAATATTAGTATAGATTTTCTTTGGGCCACCTTTGCCTACACAAGCGAATTTCTAGTTCACACTGATTATAAAATTTGTAATTTGCGGGAGGCCGGAAGAGATTTAATAATCATTTATCGCCTTTATGGGTCTCAGTTGGGCACAGGCCTCAATAAAAAGGGAGGCAGGGGACGTTAGAACATCAAATAAAAATAGATTAATTCCAAACAACATTAATTTACACTGTTACAAAGCAATGACTGTTGCTTGTTTTTTTTCAAAAGGGCCGAAGACTAATGACTTTTGGCGAAAACGAAATGTTCTTTTAATATTACTTCCGCGAAAACAAACAATGAGGTTATCTGGTACGGTTAACCGCGTTCTTTATTTTATGGTATTCGATACAAGAACGGTTTGGTCTGAAGGTAGATAGATGGGCACCATCAATTAATTTTCTCCCATCTATTTATTTTCGTCCTTATGTCACATTTCCAGTTTTGAATTATCTTTTGTGCTTCTGACTTTACCGATTTTGTTAAACGATTATTTTCCATCCACGCGAAACTTTCACGTGTAATTGTAATAATTGTATTTAAATGGCCGTAACTCCCGTGGGTGTCGTACAAGGCGACTAAGGATAAATCAGTGATGAGAGATGGGCAGCAGCATTCCTCTTATACCACCTAGCAATGTACTGCGACACTTTTGTGCCCGATATATGGCAATAGGCTCGCCACCTATTACATGGGACCTAAAATAATTGGCGAAATGTGGGTGCTAGTTCACCTCTGCCTACCCCTTCGGGGATATTTATGTATGTATGTATGTATTTATATTCTGCTTCCAAACCTTCTATGCTGGCCTGGGAGCGAACAAATAACGTAGAATAGGCCAGCCCCAAATCATCCCATGGGTGTCGTAAAAGCCGACTAAGGGAGATTGCCCGGTGTAGACCAATAAGCACCCTGGGGCACCCGAATGGTCGAGGGCAAACCACCAACAATAGCGTACCCAAAGAGGGTGGTATCAGGCAGGCGGCCGGCTGTAAAACCGAAGCCAAAACCTTGAGCAGTATGGATTGGAATGTTGTCATTCTAATCACTTTCTCCGTTCATGGGTCTCTCGACATGGTCCGTTCCGTCTCTTTTCTATACATTCGTTCATCACTACCACCTTTACGGTGGGATGGATGATATAAATCAAAAGGGAGTGGATGACTTGATGACGTTTGACATATGAATGGAAGAGGAAACGTACTGCGCCGACCCCAGATAGCCTGGGAACAGGGCAGGAAGAAGAATATACTGCTTCCAAAATTTTAAAATGTTTTTCAATTAGGTTAGGACACACGTAATAGGCGGCGAGCCTATTGCCATTTATCGGGCACGGAAATCACAATACATTGCTAGATGGCATAACAGGAACGCTGCTGTCCATTACTCGTCCCAATCCTTAGTCGCCTCATACGACCAACCACGAGAGAGATGATAATTGTATTCTGCTCTGCCGTCACACGGCTGAAGTCGGTAAACAAACTTTCTTGCTTATGATATTACCTATCTACTTCTGCGAAGTTGCTAGTACTTTACAATTAATCCCGAATAACCATACCAAGTTATCGAATCACCATTCCCATTCTTTTACTCAGCCAACAGAAGTCAACACAGAGTTCCGCTAAAGATTCCACAGACCAGATTTTAGTTTCCCGACATTCGTTCAAAACGAAGATCCGTACTATAGGCATTCTAAAACAAGCCCGTCACCGGAGGACCCCACGTAAACATCCCAAAGGAAGCATTGTAGATACTAAACTTGTTCAAGCATAACAGCAGCCCAACCACGCGTGACATGTCGCTGCTGACACAAATTTCGTATTCACAATGCAACAGACAAAATTGTGTTTTATTGCCTGAACAATAAGAGCTTCGTTGTGCGCGAAAGGTGTACGCATTGGTGTATGAGATTTTATTGCAGGGCAGTTTACTGACGATATATAATAATAATAACCTCTGTTCCCGGAAAGATTGGGCTGGATTTGTTTTTTCTTTTGTGTAAATGTGTTGACTTACTTTGTTGAATTCAAGTTTCGATAAAGTGTATGGAAGTCGAGGTGAGGTAAGGAAGAGATAATATAAAATAATATTGCCCTTTTTTTAAAACCTAACTTATAATATATTATTGGTCAAAAGGTATCAGCCCGGCTAGCATGACCACCAAAAAACGATATGATATAGCCATTTATCGCTTTGAACTGTAAAGAAATATTGAATTTTGACAGTTCAAAGCGATAAATGGCTATATCTTAAAGCCTCTATTACTATATCATAATAAAATATAACCATTTATCGATTTAATCTGTCAAAAATACAATGATTTTCTACAGTTCAAAGCGATAAATGGTTTTATCATATCGTGTTGCTAGCATGACCACCCAGGTCATGCTAGCCGAGCAGGGTTAGTCAAAAACTATTTACTGTTGTTTCCGAAAGAGACAATTTCCCGACCGTCCCATCGAATTAAGTTGGGAGTGACGACTGTTATACACCACAAATACAACTCGTTCTTGACATTGTCCGTAGTTAGAATCAGAGTGAAAGTATTTTCACAGCGCCTTCCTTCACGTTCCAAATTCCTTTTTTCTGACTGTTAATTTCCAGAATTAATAATTCGCTTTGGTCTAACTAGTAGTAATAAAAGTAAAACTGGAAAGGGGGATCCCGGGAACCGACCGCAACACACGAGTTCGCGAAACGCAATACAATAATGTACTACCTTCGTTCCCGAATTGATACCTCCGCTAAAGTTCGCGAACATTTCTCATTAGATTCGTATATCCCAATCAAAGCGGGGGAACAATCAGAAATTCCCAAACAAAAATGGATGAGCCGTAGCGCTTCATAAATATTTAGACTCCCCAAAGTATATAATTGTCCGCGTTGCTTTGGAGAGAATTCCGAAATAAAACAACGCAGCATCTCCCCTTTAATTACATCAGTTACATTGTTTGCTACAAATAGATCAATAGATGGTGCTTCCAATAAAATTTTAGTTGGATGTTGACGACACAAGCCAATATAGCCTATATTGCGGGGCACAAAGACTCACACTTCTGTTAGTTTAACTTTGTAAGGTCGGTATTGACACGGTGTACGAACTGCTTTAGTAATTAAAGCTTCGACGACGTAAGAAACAGAAGACTGTTTCATGAAACGAGGACGGATATTATTTGAGTGATGTCACGTCGCATTACTAGAACTAGTATTACTGACTGTGCATACAGAAAAAGGTTTCTTGAACATGGAAAGAAGAATATTGAATTATTTGAAATTATTTGTAGCAAATGCATTTGGTTTGACCAAAGAAAAAAAAACTACAATTGACCAAAGAGAATCACTCAATTTATATTTTATCGTACCTTGAGCTAGTTAATTTAGCAACTAATAAAAATCTAGTGCCACAGTGTTTGTAAACGAACTCCTCCGAAACGGCTTGACCGATTTTTATGTATTTTTTTGTGTATATTTAGTATGCCTGAGATATTTTAGTAGGCTATTATTTATACCCCTAGGTGATAAGGACAAAAAAACGTTTGCCGGGACAGCTACATAGTACTATTATATTATTGAATTTTGGTAAATACATACATACATACATACATAAATCACGCCTATATCCCCGAAGGGGTAGGCAGAGGTGAACTAGCACCCACGTTTCGCCAATTATGTTAGGTCCCATGTAATAGGTGGCGAGCCTATTGCCATATATCGGGCACAAAAGTGTCGCAGTACATTGCTAGATGGTATAAGAGGAACGCTGCTGTCCATTCCTCGTCACTGATTTATCCTTAGTCGCCTTGTACGACACCCACGGGAGAGATTTGGGGTGGTGACAATTGTATTCTACTCTGCCGTCACCACACGGCAGCTAGATAGTACTATTATATTATTGAATTTTGGTATGTAGAATCGCCTAACCTTCTTTAAAGCATCTTCATCGTTTAAATTTAATGTCAGAAACTTTTTCGACTATAATGATCCAAATTAGATTTTATTGAGAATCGAAGGGTTTGTCAAAACACCGAGTAACTGTGTGAACACATCACATTTAAATAATGCTAATACCAACCACACATCACACATCCCGCTGAATCGATTAACAACAACTGGCCTATCAATTACGAAGCTCAAGTGGTGGAACCATTGTCCTATTTCAGCTGCTGGATCTAATGCGAGTCACATACTTGATATTATGTTTGCAGATCACACAAAATCTGGCTTATACTAACACAGGAATAGGGCTTGATTATTGTTTTATTTGACCGTTCTTCTTGATCAAGTTTGTATATTAGCTACTGATACAAAGGCCTATTCGACGGATATGTCTAACTTGTTCTACAAAGAATATTGTGTTTAGAAAAATTTTGAAAAATTATAGTGTGGAAATTTTGCAGATTTGTTACACCTTTCTGGTGTAACGGAAGATTTGAATGTGCCATTTATTAAGGAATATGTAAAAAAGAGATGGAAAGGACCATGTCGAGAGACCGATGAACGGGAAGAGTGACTGGAATGACGACATTCCAATATATAAGGCTGAAGGTTTTGGGGATGAGTTGGGTCTGGCACATTCTATGTTATTTCTTTGCTCTCAGGCCAGCATGGAAGGAGCTTCAAAGGTTATTGTGTTTATATTCCGTCTTATTTAAAATTTGCACATGGCATCATAATAATCCGTAAACAAATCGCAATATCGTTAAACTCGCCCTCGAGTTCAGGAAAACAGTGATAATGTTATAGTTCTTCCGTCGTAAAATAGGATATATGTGTTGGTAATTTATTTCACGCGCCATAAACGAAGTTAGATAAACAATATAGCGTTGCGAAAAAAATAAATTTTATGATACTGATAAAGTGTGACATTTATTGGTGGAAAAATGTTATGTGTTAATTCCAACAAAAACATTGCGAAGGTATGTATCTTCATAGGGGATTGGATTAAGAGGTCACTTGGACAAACTTAACACGGAAACAAGCAATACTACTGTAGGTACTTACATATACATACACAAATTGCCCATTAGTTCCTGAATCACCTCTGCCTATCCCTGTAGGCAGAGGTGAATTAAACACCCACATTTCGGCAATCAATTATTGTCTCATTAACTGCCGCACTCAGAGACGTCAGATAACGTTAATGAGTACTTAACGTCAAAAAATGACAATTCAAAACTAGTCGCTATTCTTGCCGGGTCTATGGTCTAGATTTGAATGAAAAATTTTGACACTAAATACTCATTAAAGTTAATTGACGTCTCTGAGTGCGGCAGTAAGTCTCATTGAATAGGTAGCGATGCCTGTTGCATATACCGGGCATGCAATTCGCAGTACATTGCTAGGTGGTTTAAGTGACCAGACAAAAAAAATAATTATTTTTTACAGTTTTTATCTAGCTTAACTTGGAACGGTTACTACAAAAACATCCAATACCTACAAGAGAATATACCTGAACATACACACTGGCGTTTCTTTCTCAAGTAATATAGAGAAACAGAGGGTGTTAAGTAAAAACGAACTTAACTGTTAAATTGTTTCCCCGAACAAGATTACAAAGGAGGCAGGGTTCAGCGAAAAGAACTTCGGTTTAATTACATTTTAATCACCCGATTAAAATGTAATTAAACCGAAGTTCTTTTCGCTGAAGGATAAAAATAGGAGGGAACTTGGTGTTTCTCTACTAATGGAGAAGGAAATGTTTGAGGTGCGTATCGTGCAAGAACTAATAATTAAGATGCCCGGTGGAATTGTATAGTTTCGCAGCTGAATATTCGACTTAAGCATCTTATAGAGTAAATGATTAATCAAAGCGACGATGTCCATGTTCAGAGATGTGTATGTTAAATTGGACGTGACTGAGAAAGACAGGATAGCCCCATGTCATAGTGCCTGTGATACAGGGCCTAACACAGCTTCCAATATTTGGATGTTCATACTCTAGCAGGCGTGACTTTGTATGTAATATTTAAATCACCTTAGAATTGGCACTTTGATAAAACCTAATAAGATCGATTTTTTTAATTACCTACACTTTTTTAAATGATAGCTTGTTTATTTTTTTTTATTTCCGTGCAAAAGTAAAAGAATTATATCAACAACTTATTAGACCATTTTATCTTTATAATCAAAGTGCAAAAACGATAACTTATCTTATTGTTAGATCATTACTAATAAAAAGTTCAACTCTAATTCTTCAAACTTACAACTTTTATTATTATCTACGAAATTAAGAGACGTGTTGCCTTTGTTTCTTCAATCTTTAACATTTTCATTGTCAAAGTTATTCTTATCGAAATGGAAACTCCTTTGATCCCGCAAAAACTGTAGAATATAATAATTCGAAAAGCGTTCGTCATTATACTGCCAGTGGTCTCTCATTATGGAGATAGATTGTGATGGAGATATGTTAAAATGGAGACACAGATCAAAGCGGAGCATTGTAGTAGTATTGAGGTTCTTTTGCTTTAAATTCGTAGAGCTATAATTGGTGCTCTTGTTGGAATTTTCAAATGAAAATAAATTGAGTAGTACAAAGATATCTCCCGTTTAACATAAAAAGGGCACAACGACAATCAACATTCGAAGCATTGTGTATTCAAATTGTTTGGCATTGAGACATAAATTTGCAAAAAAAGCGTTTTATTTGTCTCTTTGGATATCAACGCTTTCTTACCCTTTTCCCGTGTAGCTACTCAGGCGATCAAAACATAACAATAATGCGCTATTAATATATTGAGAGAGATCTGGGTTGGCATTTATGAAGTTTTTTATAAATATTTTTACACTCACACCTATCATCTAGCCCAAAGTAGGTAGCCTAAGCACTTGTGTTATGGATACTAGATGACGGGCATATTTTTAATATAATTATGTATATAAATGTTGAAAATATACTACATAAACATATACACAACCATGACTCGGAAACAAACATTTGTGGTCATCATAAAGTTTGCCCCTACCAGGATTCGAACCCGGTACCTCTTGGCCAATACCCAGCAATCTGAGCATTCGACCAAGGCGGCCGTCAAACGGCGGATTGATTTTATATCAACATTATTTAAAAATATTATAAGGAAAACAATTAAGACAAAAAGTTCGAACAATTATTCGCGTCCAGACTAAAATTTATTAACTTCTTCTGACATATTTTTCTTTTTAAGTATTTTATAAAACTGTGAACTGTAAGGATTTGTTTTTCCAAGCGGGAATAAAATTTGACAATCCCTAATTTACTACTCAAAACACAATATAAGAACCGACGTAAACAAAAGGACATATTATATTTATTTATCAGTACATAACGCTATCAGACGAACAACATTTATTTATAGATTGTCAAATCTACCCTAAGTGAAGTAACGTGATACAGAACTCCTCTCTTCCTTAAATAAGAAATCACTGCGAGGTGCTTCCCCATGTTATTCTAGTCACCCTAAATTGAGCGTTATCACCCCAAGCGTGTTCTTAAACAATAATATCAGTGCGGTCTATAGAATAACTTTATTTTATTGCACTTTTACGAGTCGCCTCGGGAGTTTTGTAACAGCGATAAATCATAAAATTCTGCGATTGATTAATTGACTCGTTTAAAAAACGTTATCACGAGAAAATGGCAAGTTTTCAGACATCTCCGAGGTGATTTACGGAGAACTTATTTTAATGACTTGACCAAAGTGCCTAATTTAAGCCAACAGGCACTTTTAGAAAAAAAAACGCATATGCATAATGTACATGGAAAAAAAATATAACAAATTAAAATCATTATTGCTCACCTCATAGACGTTGGTAACAATTTCCACTTTTTGGGGGGAAATTCACACACTGTGCACAATATACCTGCAATAAAAAAAAAAATCGTTTATTTCTTACCTCATAGATATAAGTAACCATTTTCTTTAGCTATGTTACATATTTAAAATTACTTGTGGGCATTGAAATTACGATTTATTACGATTTACGTTTTTTTTCCAAATAATAACGTCATGTATGGTGTGTGTGAGTGTACGTGTGTGTGTGGGATTGAACTCCAGCACAGGTTACAATCATTTTCTATTTCACTCTATGAAATCGTCTGTCTTGCTCATATAATATTACAAAGGATGAAGTAAAGCCCAAGTTCGGTTCCAGAGAATCAACTCTACCATCAATTAGTTGTGTTAATGTGTCTGTTTTTCCTTTATAAGACATATAGCAAAGAGACATAGCCTAAATTCCGTTGTGAAGAATCGGGCCCACCATTAACTAGGTAATCCAAAAGTTTTATAAATCTACTGGCAGCTCAACTTGCAATTCCAACTCTGAGCAAGTTCTAATGTTTGACGAATTAATCAGCATCTTAACCGAGAGTGTTTTAAATGCCCCGAGCGAGAATAGCTAGAAAGTTTTTAATTGTAGAGTTGCCAATTTTGTGTGTTTACAATTAGGAGTTTTCTGATTATGTAACGCTCGTAAAAATCCTATTTAATAGTTTTTAGGGTTTTCGCCACAGGTAGATTCCGATCACTCTTTCCATCTCCATTCCACCAGAATCATCTTACTGATATGGTTTTTTTATGCTCTTGCCCTTCATCTCACTTGATGGTAAGCGAAGATAAGGGCCGAAAATGGAATCGAGCTTCAACTGGAACCCTCAACCACAGAGGGGATAGCTATCTCATGCTAAAAAATTGTGAACACTATTAATACCTACTTTTGACAAGAATTTGTGATGACGTCATGTTTAATATTAAAGTGATCTAACAAATGTTGCACACCTTTCAGAAGAGACTGCTAGCTGGTCATTGCATTTTGTCAAAACCCGAGTTACTGTCGTATCACTAGAGTTATAAGGTTCAGTTTTATCCGACATGTGAAACGCTTGCATTTGAATAGGCGACTCGAAGTCAAACAATAGAATCTCAGACGTCATGCCTTAGTTTTAGTTGTCCCAAAGTTCTCGGTTAGCTGAATAGCCGTCTACGTTCCAAGTTTGGGAGCGAACGCCACACAAGAGATTGGCAATAAAATGTATGTAACAATTATTGCTCGTCTCTTGTATAATTCCGTATCTTGTTACAACTGTGTAGTATTCAGTAGTAATAGGATTGGCGGAATTATGCAAATGCTCTCCTCTTAGTATTTTTATTATTGAAATAGACGTCTTTGCCTGTTTCTGTTCTTATTTTGATTGAATTTATTTGATTTCCAAAAAAATGTGATATGTAGTATAAATCAGGCTTGTGTATGTAGGCTACTCTCCTACATTTATTTAGTTTATTTATAATAATTACATATATTATTAAACTATTTTTCATTGTATTTATGTAACTGACGTGCACCCCGCGCCGCATCGCGTTGCCTAGCAACGAATCAACAAGGTCTCGAAATTACACCACGACGCGAAGTGCACGTTGCTCTCTCTTAAATATTAATTGTAAATTCTTTTTTAATGTAAATTGTGTATTTGTGTGTGTATATGTTATTCCTCTACTGGAGAACCAAAAATATAAGCTTTGGACTGTTATACTGTGAGTTGGATTATTCATTTACTTTTCACACACCAAAATACCAAATGTAACTAACCATTTTTTCAAAGATGTCTAATCTGTAGAATGATTTTGGTTGTCCATAATTATGAAGGGTGACCAAAAATTTTTTTACGTGTCCTCCGTGCTTCGGAAGGTAGGTTAAGCTGTTGGTCCCGGTTGCATCTGCAGTCCGTAATACCCACTAATCAAAAACATTAAAAGGCTGGTGATGATTATCATCATCGCGCATCAAGAGAATGTTGCCTTGATTTGGTAACAAGTGTTTTCGTGATTGTACAGATGGAACAATGAAATGGAATGGGATGAATTCCCGTCAGACTAACTTTGTTCAGGTAGCGGAATGTCTACTTTCAAGTTAGTATCTAGAAGTCGAAGATAAAAGAACTTAGTTTCAAGTGTTCGCTATTTGAATCTTAGCCACATTGACGAAGCCGTGGCAATGATACAAATCGAGTAAGGCACCACACCGTCATCAGCTTTTTAATGTGCACTCGATAAAGTATGTAATCTTTTTCTACATTCTTTAATCTATAGGGAAGGCCTGTGCCCCAGCAGTGGGGACATAGCTTACTAGATATTTACATATACACCTCAAAACTTGGAGCTAGGTAAGTGGCTAATTTATTCAAACGAATAGATTGGCCATTTGGCTAGCCACCATGCCCGGCTAGCCATGACTACACAGGCACGATACGATAATAGCCATTTATCGCTTTGAGCTGTCAAAAATATATGGATTTATGGCAGTCCAAACCGATTAATGGCTATAGGTATCATATAGTGTTTCGGTGGTCATGCTAGCCGGGGTGATATCTTGTAAGCTAACGATATAGTAATTTCTGAGCTCATTACGGGACCAGCGGCGGCACAGGAAGCGTACAAAGCTGGCGAATAATAGAAAGCAAACTTCCAAAACTACCCTTAACTGAAACTATTAGAAGCAAGTACGCGGTTACTCAAAATTCAACACGGGGTTTAGAACGCAAAATTAGTTTTCCTGCGGCATCATTAGACTTATTCAAGATCTAATACATACATAAAATAAAACAACTTTTACGGATTAGACTCGCGTATATTTAGATGTTTGGCATTATTATTTATCCCGACGTTTCGATCACTTTACAGCGGCCGTGGTCCCGTGACCACGCGAGTCTAATCCGTAAAAGTTGTTTTATTTCAAATGTGTAGTGCTCGTGCAAATATAAGAGAACATTATACATACATAAAACATCGTATGGTGAAGGCAGAGCAGAATACAATTGTCACCACCCCCATCTCTCCCGTGGGTATCGTACGTGATGAGTAATGAGCAGCACCATTTCTCTAATACACCTATCAATATACTGCTATTTGTATGTCCGATATAATATGGCAAAAGACTCTCCACTTACTGCATGGGACGTAGCTTAATTGGTTGATTGATAAAGTGGGTGATTTATGTGTATGTGTGTGTATAAATCACGCCTATAAAATCCCCGAAGAGGTAGGCAGAGGTGAACCAAACCTTTCGCCAAGTAAGGTCTCTTAGATTAGATGGCGAGCCTATTGCCATAATCGCAGTATATTGCTAGGTCCACTCAGTATATCCATCAACACTCATGCCCATAACTTTTTAATCACATTTAAATGGCATCCCATCTCATAACATGTCCACACCAAGCTAAACGGCTCCCTTTCAACTTGTCTGTCACTGCCTGCTCCTCCCTACTTCCCTCTTACATATTACTCATTCCTAAACGTATCCGTTTTTGTTACTCCACACATCCAACCACTGCGAATGACGTGGATAATCCGACGTCATTCTAAAGTATTCTATATAATATCTAATATAAAATCGACACTCGTTCGTTTACAAGTAGCTTTTACATGTCAAAGAGACGAAATATCCAACATATGTTGGCAAAAAGAATTGAAACGTGACTTGTGTTACGTAAATGTTGGCCTCATCCTTCCCTACGTTTCCGAGGCCGAACGTTTGCTAAACAAACAAAATTGTATAGAGAAACAAAACAAAATGTATTGTAGTATTATGAATGTCAGCAATCATCTTCGGTTTCTTTTTGGGAATGGTAATTCTTAGAGCTCACATAGTAACAACTTTTTACAATTATATAGACATAAATCATCCCTTTTTCACTAAGGGCTGGTTAGATAGAGGTGTAACAACACAATGGGTGGCGGGCCTATAGCCATTCACAGAAATGCTGCTACCCAATTCTCATCATATTATACTCAGTCGCCTTGTTCGCCATATTCTTTGCAGTTTTTCAGTGACTTACTTAATTATGGTCATCTATCATAATATTCAGTCAGAAAAAGCAATCAGAAATCATCAGTATTTTTAGGATGATCTCCGATACAATATAAACTAAAGTCAATAAAATATCCTTAAGATAAAGTTGATAAGTGTATATTATTCGATTTTAATTTCAAAATTATATAAATGTTTGAAAAAATAGTACAAAGATTTTAGTGGTTAGAAAAAGAATATCGAAAAATTATGGTCTTGATGCGGAAGTCGAACTCGAGTCCGCTGCTATCCGGGTTATCCGGGCTAGCGGACGCGGGTTCGATTCCCGCATCAAGACCATAATTTTTCGCAATAATTTTTCTAACCACCAAAATCTTTGTATACTATTATATTTCTGTAAGAAGCAACACTTTATTTTCTTATATCATCCTCAATTGACTATTATAAAAAGTCTAGCACAAACAAACACTCACAGGGAATAAAGTGTTTCTTTGTTGTGGTAATTTCCCCTTTATACCGGGATAGCAATGCATTTTATATTGCACTCGGGTCAAGAAATGGACGTTTTAGAATAATGCAACGATTCTTAGGGTTGGTTCAGTAGATGATATAATAATTATCATGATCACAAAAATTACAGTCGTCTTTCTTACATAATCTCAAGATATGGTTCTTATCATCACTTTTTTTATTCATCCACCCATTACTAGCACTTTTCCGGTGAAAAATGAATGAAGAGTGAGTGGCTTGATGACGTCCTATCCATATGAATGGAAGAAGAGAACATACTTTGCGGACCTCATATAAAGCTTTAGGTGCGTGCAAAAGAAAAAGAAAACAAAAAAGATAGCTCTCTAAAGAGTTTCTAGTTGACTAAATGGAAACTTAGTAGTTCTCCAAAATAGGTATATTCTTATATCAAAATAAAAGGTATTGGAGGAGCAAAACTGATACAGAATCGAATAATAATGGCGAATAAGTGGAGGATTTAGGCAACAATAAAAATAACTGAGCCGTTTTCGATAAAGAAACGCGCCGAGTTGCCCACACCTTAGGAATGCCGCCCTCTGTGGTTGAGAGAGGAATTTTATTATCAATATTGTAGTGGTGGGCGAAATGTTTATGTGCTATTATTTATAGCCACGCGGGGTGCCCATAGAACGTGTCGCTCTGTTTTAGTGGGGAGGGATTCGGGACATTTGGGAGCGTAAACTTCTTCATAATATTATTATATGGCAAAACTCGACTGAACTCAATAAAAATTTAACACATACATAAATCACGCCTATATCCATGCAGAGGTGAATTAACGCCTTAATCTCGCCAATTAGGTTAGCTCCCTGGTGACGAGCCCATTGCCATCTTTCGGGCACCTAATTGTAGTACATTACTAAGCAGTATACGAGCAACCACGCTGCCCATTACCTACTCATCGCCATCTTTACCCTCACACGGATGCTTCTAAAAAAAAAACAAAACAAAGTAACTCTCCGACTCCTTCACTTGGTACAAAAGTGTGTTAGCAAATGCTGGGTTCAAATAATAATATCTACAGCACGTCATGATTCTACTATATTTGATGATTATACAATCTTCTCTGTCTAAATGTGCTTTATTTCCAAGGTTCTAAGGTCTTAGAATCGATTGATGTAACTGGACAGATTTTATCGTCTGACGGATCGTATCTATCCCCGTTTCTAGTCCGTATCGTAGATATTACGTGATATCCCTGATCGCGGATAAAACAGGCAATAATTTTGTGACAGATCTCGATCAAAACGGTTGGCGACAAAAACCAACTCAACGTGGCAGTGTGTTAACTTTATTTATTTGTTTTTATCAATTAATTTCTTTCTCCCTATATTCTTCCATCCATAGGGAAGGTCCGTGCCTCATAATTAAAGGGCTGGTGATGATGATGATGAATCAATTAATTCTAACTGGACTTAACGAAAATGTTTGTTCCCCACTTTTGTCGAAGAAAATACTTTCTCTTTCTCAGCCCATCACTAATTCGAACTATCAGAGATAAGAGACGATTATTGCGTTCAAACTCAACCGTTCCCCAGAAAATAAATCATTGTACATTTGAAGCTTTATAGGCTTGACCATGCACGAAATCTCCAATCATATTTAAGCAAATCCATTTACTTGGAGGCAAAAAATATCTCAAGCAAATAAATCTCGCTTGAGCCTTTGTGAGAGCCAATAGCAACTGCCTCGTGGGAGAGGTAAAGCATCCCTATTTTCCAGCGTTTTACTTTATATTTTATTATCTTAGGATGCGGACAAATCTGGGAATTTACGACGGACTTGTGAAGACTCGTGTAAAGATCCCGAGCCTTGTCTGACGAGACATCATCGACATAAAAAGAAATGGCAAAAGAAAGAGGCTGTATTTGAGTTCAGTGACTGTTTCGAAATATTATTATTTTAAGAAAACTATTCGAATACCAGTGTCTGGCTTAGGAAATTACTATAAAAACAAAAGCGCGGTAAGCTTAGTACCCTTTCGCTTAGTGCGGAGTCTTATGGTGTTGATAACAAGAGCAGAGAAAGATGTTTTTTTATCTACGACAGTAACAATAGCTACGACTGCTACGAATGCTACGACATAATTTATTTTTCATTTTGAAAAGCAAAATCATCAATCTTAGCAGCAAAAATGCTATACACGAATATTAATAATTTCGCGTGAAAATCAACATTGTGTCCTGATCAACGGATTAGGATTACTTACTAAAAACTTAAGTCTCGAGCCCTGGGAACGTCTAGTATCAAAGAAAGCCCTAGGAAGTAGCTACGTAATTAATTATCCAACCCACCACACTCTATTAAGTTTATAGTTGAAACAACAAATCCTCAACGAGACAACGCCTTAGTCGTTATCATTCAATAAAAAAAAACTTTCTTGAAATCTCACACTTCAGTCGTAATATAAGTCCAACTGCAGTTCTACGGTTCCCGCAATAAAACTACTAACTGCATCGTAACAGTTAAACGTTTTACAGCTGCCAATAAAACAATGTCGTGCTCGATAAATCAGATAACTTTTATACCCAACTTGTGGTAGTACTTGAACTTCATTTTGGTGCAAATGACTCTGCAAATATACATAAGCTATCCCCGAAGGGACGGGCAGAGGTTGAGTCATATTTCGACAGGTAAGTCCCATGTAATTGAAGGTGGAGCTACTGTCACCTAATGGTATTAATTGCAATATTAAAGAACGCTACTGGCTCAATTTCGCTATTTTTATAACCGTTAGTTGCCTTTTACGATATTCGTGGGAGAGATTGGGAGTGGTGGCAATTTTGTTCTGCGCTAGCATCACCACACGGCATAAGCACACGGTATAAATGAAAAAAAATGTTGAAATGAAAGTACTTATACAAATTGATTAGGTCAACTGATCCCGGCGGAATGAGTTCGAGCGGCCTCTGTTGACTAAATGGTCCTAGCACGGAGGAACACGGCATAATAATTAATACATATTTTTGGCCAACCATCCAATGACCGGACTTAGCGAATATTCCAGAGTTTACGTAAAATGTGACGATGCTGGACTTTACGTAATAATTTTAATAAATATGTTAATCTTATGCTTCTCAGATGATAAAGGTGTATTAGCACCTCTAGTTAATATTTAAAGCGACAGCCAGAAATATATTTACACCCAGCATGTACGACATCTGTAGTCACAAGTGCAAGTTAGCTGTAAAACTTTAAAACTTGGCGCTCAGTAGACATTCTTCGGTAGTTCCAAACACTCGCTCCTACACGTTGGAACATTGCATAATTCACGTCCCTTCAACATACTTATGTGTGGCCTTAAAAACTGCCGTTTTAACCATTTTTATTTGATTTTGCCTGGTATGGGCACTTGTATCGTTGTGAGAATTAGATTTTGATGTTTATAGAGCAGTTTTCATTGATTAAGCTAAGTTCGTATTATAAAAAGTTACATACATGTATGCCAATAAAAATGTTGCTGCTTTTTGGTTTGCTTCGAAAAAGAATTTCAGTTTTCATAGTCATCACTATCACTAGTAACTATTACTAAGAAAAAGAGGTAAGAAAAATGTGATGCATATCCAAATGACTATACCACTCCGCCAACCAGACCCCTTATTATGTAAGCCAATTTCAGTTGCTTTGGTCTACCCGTCACTCTTACACTTGCTATTATTCTCAATAAGTGAGAGAGACAAGTAGACCAAAGCAACTGAAATCGGCTTACATAGTACGGGGGCAGGACGTTAGTTAAATTGGCGAAATTTCTGTAAAATTATTATTCAACTTCACATTCTGATCTGATTCTGTTTTTGTTAGTAATAATTTTATGACAAGTTCTCATCGTAACCACGAGTGGGGTGTGCAATAAATAGGACATGCCATTTCACAGGAACTGCACTTGGCCATAACTCGAGCGGAGAATGTAAGTGTTCTGAACTTTCAAACTACACTGTCTACAACTTTGGGAAGTTTTTGTTCGGGTGACTTACGCTCGGGAGCGCAGCCAAAACTGTTTTAACACTTTTTATGTCGCTCGATAAATTTTAAATTATGGAACGTCACCTAAAATACTGCGGAAAGCGGCGGGGAATACCCGGCTACGATTCTCCCTGAGAAGTTGGAAGGAATGAGATCAGCATTCATAGTCTAAATAGTCGCGGCAATTTGTTAATGATGAGTTTATCATCCTTATCAGCAGTCATCGTCATGAGCCTGCCCTGTTTTATGCTTCTTCTATATATCTCCGTCAGTCATCATAAAATGATCTACTCTCTTGTCGTTAATCCATTCACACAATTTGCCCTTTTCTTTCTAGTCATACACTATCACACACTAAATTTTATTCTCATCAATGCATACCAGGACAGCCGTCGTTACAGTTTTCTCTATTACTGTCCCATACCACCTTAAAATATACAGTTAAAAGTGTATAGTGGGTTTAGAAATAATACAACTTGATTACGGTAAATAAAATAAAAACAACTATGCAATTCGATTGATACCACTCGTAAAATAATTTAAGGCTATTTATAGAACCTATTTCAACGACAGTATTTGCTATATCGCTAATTACAAATAGTTATTTCCTATTTGCTTTGAACATGTATGTGTTACAGTTAAAATACAACGAATAACTGCGAAAAAGTTTCAACAGTTACAGACAGTGTTCGACGCAATGAGAAACGATAGCCCACAAAAACAACTGACAGTTTGTTGTTTTACATGCCAACATCAAAAACAGCACTAGAAAATTATACATAGATACTTAAATTGGAAGGGTTAGGTAGAAGTGATTTAACACCCAAAATATAACACGTTATTTTAAATAAAAGATACTAAAAGAATCCATTCAAGAATAGTACCTACGTTTCGATCTGATCTTAACGACTTTTACATTTGACGATTTCGTATTGGAGAAAACCTTAGTGCTGAAGTCCAATATCTTCAATAGATTTACAACTTTTAAACTTCTTAGACAAAGTCCAAAATTAATTGGGAAAACTTTGATATAAATGATACAATTGGATGAACGTTGAAACTGACGTGGTAGTGACTGTACATGTTTACCGAATGTGCAACAATACTAAGGAAGAAGAAGTTAGCAAAGCGCAACTAACAGCTTAAAGTTTACGCTCAGCAAGTTTTCGTTCAATGAATCGCTTAAATTTCAGTGTTTATTATGAGAGTTGCTTAATTACTTTCTGTAGAATTAAGACAATTAAATAGGAGTCAATCAAGTATTCCTAGATAAGACTTACGGTAAATATTTCTATTCCTCGAACCTATCATGTAGCCCATTATTTAGCTAACGCGGTGGAAACTAGATGACGGACAAACATACATAATTATAATATCTATGTAGGCTTGGGAGCGAAAAAATAACGTAAAATGTGCTAGACTCGATCCATCTCACAGGTGTAATAAAAGTCGACTAAGTAAGATAGGCCAATAAGCAACATGAAGCACCTACTGGTGGAAGGCAAACCACCAACAACATACCCAAAGAGGATGGGTGTCAGGTAGCGGGTGTAAAACCTAAGCCAAAACCTTGAGCAGTATTGATTGTAATGCAATGACTATCTCCGTTCATCGGGCTTTCGATATATTAATATAACACTAACAACTTTACGGTAAGATAGGTTGACGGATCGATGACGTCCGACGGATATGAACATACTGATCCGATCCCAAATAATCTAGGAACATAAATAAAATCACATATAATAATATCTAGAACAAGGATGAATAATGTCATATAAACGTACTAGTAAGTATGATTTGAGAACAAACGTCCGTATTCATCACAAAAACGTTTGCCCCAGCAGGATTCAGAACGTTCGTGTTCCTTTTGGATTTGGCTGCAATCGTTAGTATTCAGCTATCTGATCCAATCGATGGGCTATGGTTCGTTTTCTCCATTTAAATAAAGTAATGAACCATACCATGATACATGGGCACGATGCATGGTTGATAATTATGATCGTCCTTTGTCCATGACAATTAAGACTAAGAATTTTCTATGTCACGACAAATAAATACCAACACTGAATATTTTAAAAGTTGAAAATTTAATCACTAAATCAGTTATTATCGCAAAATTCAAAATACCAGAGGTATTAAATTAAGCCAAAGCTTACACTGCAACCCTTTCATCTGATAAAACGGGAACCAAAAGCAATAAGCGAAGGAATAAATCAAACATCTCTGACAGCCCTCACTTCGCATTCAAGAGATGTTAGTAGACTATTTTTGATAATGTTCTGACGAGTGACGCTTGTCTTGAATGAAGTCCCTGAATAGAAAATACAGAAGTAACATAAATGAGCATTATGATTCAGTACTTAACTACAAAGAAAAAAAAAACGTAAGAAAATTTTATTTGTCCTGGTGCGGGAATCGAAAGCGCGTCCAAGATGATTTTTTATTTGTTGAAATTATACAATTTGCATAGATTTCCGGCCTAACGTCTAATCGTCATCTTCTTTTCGTTATTTCATTTCATTAGGGTGGCATCCTATGTTTATCCTCCATTTACTTAAATTCTAGATCCTAATATACCAGCAAAACATCGACATCCTAAACAATCGAAGCTTTCAAAAAATTCTCTTTTCCTTTACAAAATAAAATTATTATATTCGATAAATTGGCAGTTTTGGCAGAATGACCTTGAATATTTACTGTTAATAAAACATTTCAACATCACCATTTTCAGCCCAAGGTCAACAGAAATCTGTTAAAGTTTGCCAATTCGTAATTGAATCTCCTTTTGAAGTATAATTATGTATTCCTACTCAATCTATGTCGTTCAGTGCCATAATAACTTGACTCAAGTTTCTTTAATAACGAAATAAGACACTCGGAATTCCTGCCGCATACGCCATTACGCTGACAAAGGCGAAAACAAATTTCCCAGCGACTTGAAGTTAGAAGAACGTTAAAACCCGCAAAATGCTCGCTCAAATCCCCAGAACAGTATCAAGAATTTAATGCTCTGAGACGTGATCCATTAAAGGAGTAAATAGCACTTTTTGAAATAAGACAAAAATAAGGCAAAGAATGAGACGCTCTAACGTTTAGGGACTTCGTATCTGGTAATTAAGCTGGAAACTTCTGGTCCGAATTCAATTTTATTCCGTTGATATAAAGAATCAGCTTGATTTAGTAGCCTCACCTCCCGAAGAATAATAAAAACGCAAAGTTATCCAGAATTCTGCAGTAAAAGCACAAACGGATTTTGAAATGTGGGTTTATGGTAATAAAGTATTTCTTGCAATGGGAAACGGACGTGGAAGCGAATATTCGTCATTACTTGAAATGTTTTAAGTCTAAGCTTTCATATTTTTGTAGCCAGAGTAATGCGCCCTATTTTTCTGTCCACATACATACAAAACATTTTTGGTTTGCAACGAAATCCTTTTCTGGTCTATTCTGTGAATACATCACATCATGCTGTTTTGCTATTAAAACTCTAACACGGGCACGTTTTAATGAATTAATCTGAATGAACTGTGAATATCCTACTTGGAAATGTAAATATTACATGTATTATAATAATAATATAATTTAATGTAGTAAATAAGAACAAGCACTAACTTTCAGGGGAAATTTATTTATTATTTTTTACAGCTTTAAAAACCAAAAATTATTTATTTTTGCTAGACGGTAAGTGACGATAACGACCGAAGATGGAATCGAACTTTATCTGGAACCTTCAACAACAGACCCCTCTGTTGCTCATCAACATCACATTGTCGAAACACAATAATGCTGTTAGCATTATTATTTTTCATCACTTTAAACTAACATTATGTGTTCTATAGTACAAAGTGTACAGCCAAGTTACTGCTGGCGATAAGGGAATATAATTAGGTACGCAATAAAAGTATCCAAGTTATCACTTCCACGCAAGGAACTCCAAATGAAGGTCTCAGTTCCATTTGCAAATTAAATGTCCCAAAATTTGGATAAAGCTTGCGCGCAGCGAGCGGAATCGTCTCATTTAAAACACAAATTGGCGACTTTAAACACTGGCGTAACAAAATAATTCCCCAATCTCTACAAGGTGGCGGGATATCGTGTTTTGCTGACTATGTTTAGACTATACCTACATTGTTATGTAATGCTGGTTGAAGACCTTAGTTAATCAAAGCTTCGTATTACAGTTTGAATTGAATAATCATATTATTTAAAATTAAATGTTTGTTAAGTTGTGACGAAACCTGTCTTTGCTACTAAAATAAACTCTGTGTCCCCTGTGTTAAGAGATATAAGGAAAAAATCATCATTTTATAGTATGTATGTATGTATGTACATTTAATTTTAAAAGTTTTTCGTGTAAAACCGGTGAGCTGTGCCTCTTACATCTATTCAGTGCCCTTCCCCATATGGAAGAATATAGGGGTGGAAATAAGCAAATATAAAATACTAATTAAAGGTACACATACATACATTCTCAATCTTGATCTGCAATATGATCCAAGATTAAATTGACAATTAGAAGCAGTATTCTAAACACATTCCACTAATCCAGTACTTAATGCATTAATTGAAACAAAAGGTTTTTATGCAACTAAACTGTTCCACTATATTCGTCAACAGGTACTTGACGACCAAACCATTCGCTCCGCTCGCTCGAACTGAATTTAATGGAGCGATCAAACGGGAGCCCCGAACTTTTTTGCATCGAAAATAAAAAGTCGAAAATGAATTCGTCAGCGAAACGCTCCGACAGATTACCATTTGTTTCCCGCTACTGCAGCGCTTCGGCGTGTAGTGCTGGAAATTATTTTTTAAGTGTTGAATGCGAATGCAGTCAATGGGAACACGGTCCGAGAATTATGGGAAGTAAAAGAGTAACATTTTTTATACACTCACCATGACCCTATTACTACGTATCGAAGATTCATACGGAATCATTTTCTTGTAAAAAAGCCTTCCTGTAGTGAATGCTGGCCTGTGAGTGAAATAATACCGTAGAATGGGCTAGCTTCGACTCATCTGATGGGTGTCGGAAAGTCGACTAAGGGAGATTGTAGAGGTCAAAACACCAACAACAGCAAACCCAAAGATGGTTTTGTGTCAGGCAGGCGGCCGCCTGTAATACCTAAGCCAATACTGGATTAAAATGTTGTCATCAAAATCGCTCTCTCCGTTCATTGGAAAAAAGTAGTCAGACAACTGATTGATATGTGTGAAAGCATAAAAGCACCAACAAGGCAGGCGAATGATGATCGTGTTTTCATATTTACTTATATATATATGTAATTAAGTAGAGTTGGACTTACGTGGGCAGTAAGCCCACGTAAGTCCAACTTTACTCAAATTATTGCCAGATGTTATTACAATTTATGAAGATGGTTCATGAAAGGTTAGATGACAGACATTTGCATTACCCTCAAATTTGAAGGGTTCGACTAATTTGAGAATCAATGCCTAAAATTAGCTTGTTAGCCCCTTCTCACTGGAGTGGAAGGAGTCTCTAAATTTAGTTCGATGGTATTATAACAACTTATAATTTGATCAATAGCCCTGTTTTGTTCAAATGTTTTTGAACGCCCACGATCAAGTCTGTTTATCTACTTCAGAAAATTCACAGGTTACCTTATCAAAGACGGCACACAAATAAAATAATCATTTCTAATAAAAATAAAATATAAGTCAGTAAGAGCAAATAAAATAAAAAAGTCAGTGTTGATTATTCGGGACGTAACTGTGTCAAAAACAAATTGTAAAACAAATTAATGTTACAATATTCCTTGTCAACCGTTTAAAAAATTAAAGGTCTCATTTTTACTCTAAGGAAAGAAGCATTTTACGTATCTTTTGTTCGGTGTGAAAACAATATATTTTTGTGTAATTTTTTAATGATTATTCCTTTGAACCTGGAGCAATTAATGTTTACGAATAAAACAAATAATTTCAAGCGGCATTGTTTCTGAAGTATACCTGTTATTATTTAAATATTAATGACGTCAACCGAAATGGAGTTTTATTGTATTTATTTTCAATAACAATCCAGACAATTTGATTATAGGTATTCTGAAGACTAAGACTGTTTCTAGAGAATCCAAATCAGTCAATTTTGATACAATAAGCTACGCCTGGGCACTATCGTGTAACTTTTTGGCAATAATTCAATTCTAAATGACAAGAGCTAAAGTAAAACAGATTTTACTGAAGCTTTCGATACAATTACAAGAATTTCTCTTACCTATGTATTTCACAAGATCTATATTGGTGGTACATTCCGATGTGATTCGAGGTTAGCCTGAATTAATTAATTGAATCAATGAGAGGATTGACAAGTCCCACAGGCCAGCCTTAACATTGCAAAATGGAGTACCTCAGGGCACCTGACCCTAATAATTCTTGTTCTGATATAAAGTCTCACAAACCAAAATCTATAGTTATATAGTTAAGTTTTAGTGAGAAAGATACACTAAAAACTGTTAATATATTGATGCTGTTACCAATTTTATTAAAAAGTCGTAAAATTCACATCAGCTCATTAATAACTTTAAAGCTTGGGAACCAAACCTTTTTTCTTTGTTTTCTGTGGTAGAAATGTGCGGTTAGGTTGATACGCTCCTATAGGTTATGTGGCAACAAATACATTACAGCGCTCCCCTCACCTAAGCAACCCATAAGTACCTAAAGTGTTATGGCTTTGGAGTTTCCATAAAAGTACACTCGCCCGCAGAAGTGCTATTTTATGTTGAATTTTCTCTGAACCCGTAGTAAGTTTTAAATGTTGACTCTCCATTTTGGTAATGCGTTTGCTGGAATGGGACTTGGGCTTGTTCGACTTCCAAAAATAAAGATATAAACGTATTTGAGTGTGATAAGAATTGGGTAGCGTGAAAAATAAAGCGTATATCGTTAAAATTGAGTCAATCAGAACTAACGTCAAAAAACGTACCTTTTTAAGTATTAATCAAGATTCAAAGTTATTTTAATTTACTTGTGAGTCTTCTTTTTCTTTTCGCTGACCTTTTCCACTCTAAGTGGGAACGGCACAATATGTCTTTCTCTTCCATACTCTCCTATCAGAAGTGAGCTCAGCATAAAGTCCTATGTATGGTAATATATGCTAGGTTATTTAGGTAAAAATAATGCTTATGAGTAGCCCTTTCAAACGCTATTATAAAATACAAGTAATTTTTCTATCACATTTGGCGGGTTCGATTCCCGGTTGAGGTAGGCGATTTTTAAAAAATCTGTGAATGCAGTTCTACTTATTATTAAAAATAAAACGATGTCTTCTTTTAGTAAAATATCCTACGTTCAATATTTAATATACTTTCCCTCCGTGTGGCATGGCCGTGGGACGCCCTGTATAGTCTTTAATATAATCCATTCATCAATAGTTCGGTCTTTCTCTCATACATAACTTGTGAGTATCTAACTATCTATAACTAACAATTAAGGTTCCGCATATTTTATTGCTCACCTAAACCCTATTAAAGAAAGTGAGAATAATAAAGCATCGCTAAGATTTACGGCGTCGAGCGTACCGTTCAGTGTTTAAACTTCCCAAGCACGAGTGAAGAGGCTGTATCTGTGACGCCTTAGGTGTGTTTATGGTACTCGACCGCGTGGAAATATCTAGAATTTTCCATTCGGTTCTCTACAACACACCGCGAAACCCAAGCCTTCTTTGAACTCGATAAAAATATAATACAGATTTTAACGATACAGAATATGTTGCAAAGTTATTCTAAGCGAAATATTGCGTGAGCTTTGCTTACCTTTGACACGAGAAAATGATTTGAGATTACCAAAAATGTTTTTTGGTGCGAAAAGAATATTATGTAGGTATGTTAAATCAAAAAATATGCTAGCAAGAAACGAAGTTTCAGAAAGTAGCTTACCATACTTATTCCAGTGATAAATTCACAATTTTTCACGCTTTTATTGTGTACCTACCTACGTAATATACGAATGAACCCTCAGGTTTATAGGAATTATTTAAATCTCAAGAAAATATGTTAAGATATTGAAAATGTCACATAAAATCTCGATGTCAAAGACTAAGGCATAAATGTTTTAAAATTTTCACCTGGGAAATACAGGTACGCGTACATCGACCGAAGCAATTCCTTTGTCATCCGATAACTTTATTTCGAGAACATTCTGTATAAAGAGTTGCTATAGTGCACTTGTATGGTATGTTCCTATCAATACTGGCAACCTGATGAGAATAGATTAGATTCACTTTTGTTTTTCCTTTTTCACGTTGAATTTTAATGCAAATAGAAATAACTCAAATCGACTGAACTGTATGTAAGTAACTACAAATTAAAAGTTTTATTAGTATTCCACAGTCGTTGTCATAAAATTTTACATGCAAGATTTATTGCTGCTGTAAAAGATATGGTAAAAAATTACATAAGTGATTTAATGAATCATCACGTTTAATTAGCGTGTCTGCAGCTGGCTGTCTGTAAGCCGTTACATACCATATTCAAATCCGTTCGCACAGAGATGGAAGATAACATTTGATATATTGATTTAATACACTCATAGTGGGTTGGTGTCAGACATGCGGCCAGCTATAAAACCTAAGTAAAAATCATGAGAAATATCGATTGGAATATCATGTCGAGTGTATTATGGTCCTATCCATCACTTTTCTTTCTACTCATTCATTTACAACTAGCACCTTTTCGGTGTGATAATATTCCTCCATTATAAATTCTATTGACAATTTGTTACTGTAATTTATGTAGGAGCACCAGATAGTGCAGTGGCTTAGCATGCTCGGTTTGCGATTGTTAAAACAAAGGCCGGTCATTGGATGGGTGACCAAAAATAAATATATTATTTCATGATCCTCCGTGCTTCGGTAGGCACGTTAAGCCGTTGGTCCGGCTGAATCTGCAGTCGTTAATACTCCACCAATCGGCACTGTGCCAGCGTGGTGGGTTGTGGCCGATACTTCCTATATTCCTCCATCCATAGGGAAGGCATTATACCTAAACAGTGAGGACATTAAAATGCTGGTATTAATTAATGATGATGAACTGTAATTTATCTTATATTCAATATCAATCGGTCTTGTTGTGCAGAATACAATTATCACCACCCCCATCAGTAAAGACAGCGAAGAGTAATGGGCAACAGCGTTCCTCTTAAGCCACCTAGCAATACTGCTATTAACGTAACCAACAGATGGCAATAGGCTCGCCACCAATCAATGACACCTAGTCTACATACATATACATACATAAATCACGCCTATAACCCCGAAGGGGCAGGCAGAGGTGAACTAGCACCCACGTTTCGCCAATTATGTTAGGTCCCATGTAATAGGGGGCGAGCCTATTGCCATTTATTGGGCACAAAAGTCGCAGTGCATTACTATTGGTAGGTGGTATAAGAGGAACGCTGCTGCCCATTTCCTCATCATTGATTTATCCTTAGTCGCCTTGTACGACACCCACGGGAGAGATTTGGGGTGGTGACAATTGTATTCTACTCTGCCGTCACCACGCGGCAATTGGCAAAATGTGGGTGTAAATTTTTATTTATATATGTACCTATGTAAAATCAATAGGGACAAATAGACGTGACGTGACGGGAACAACCCGAGCACTGCAATGGAATCACTTGTTCAACCCTGACCCGTCCCTCAACGGTCCGTTTATTTGCCGTACGAACTTTTGTGCTGCCTCCATCGTTCCATTTTCAATTCGGATGATTTAAGCTATCGGCTTTTTGTCTCAAGCTTTTTGTACTCCATTTAAAAGAGGTTTACATCCAAATCATTCATCATTTAGTTAGCAATTGTCATTTTACTGGTCAATCGATAGCAGCCTTTTATTCGGGACTGGGGTTTTTTTTGTGTCGAACTTCTACTACGTAATGTGATCTAATAAGAATCTCTCGCAGAGTTTTCTGTTCTATACTATGAAAAATACATACACATATAAACATAATAACATAAGAAAAAGGGTAGGCTGAGGTGTATTAACTCGCACATTCCGCCAATTATGTTAGGACCCAAATAGGTGGCGAGCCTATTACCATCTGACGAGCACGTGATTGCTGTATATTACTAATCTGTACGCTTAGTCCAATAGGACGAATTCACGGGAATGATTTAGGGTGGTGACTATTGTATTATGTTCTGCCGCCACCAGACAGCATTAGGTGCGTCGGTCTAATTATCAGAGTTCGAAACTCCAAAAATATCGAAATTATACTTCTGATGTCGTCTGGTGTAGATTTTTTATTAATATAATTAGAATATTACCAATAAACTTAAAAAATTAATTCTGAGAAGTGAATTACTTTTAAATTCGTAATAAGTTAAAAAATATTATTCTCAATTATAAAAATAATTCGTTTTTACTGGCTCCTGTAAAACTCACCCAAAAGAATGAAATCTGATAATTAGACCGACGATATATAATATATTCAAACATACATAGATACATAAATTACGCCTATATCCCCGAAGGGGTAGGCAGAGCTGATCAGCACCTACCTTGCGAGCCTATTGCCATTTATCGGGCACACAAGTCGCAGTGCATTGCTAGGTGATATAAGAGGAACGCTGCTGCCCATTCCTCATCACTGATTTATCCTTAGTCGCCTTGTATGACACCCACGGGAGAGATTTGTGGTGGTGACAATTGTATTCTACTCTGCCGTCACCACACGGCTTTATAAAAGCATATTATGAAATATACACCATACACACAAAGCTGAGTGGTAACGGCAACGCTTCACCCTCATTTTTCTCGCGGGCATATGATACCCCTGAGGGTTATAAGTATATCAAGGAATGGACAGCTGCGTTTCTAGCACCTAGCAATTTGTGATCAACATGTAGCCATCAACAGATGGCTAATAACTGGCATATAGAGTCTTGAAAAATGCATGCTATATAAAATAAAATTTATTTAAATAAGAAAAATATATAGCTTATATGTAGCTTTACAATAGAAAATATCCATCTTGTCAAAAATGGCCCAATGTTTTTTTTAGTACCTACTATAATAATTATTCCAAATTTCCTTGTGTTTTTTATTTCAGTTAGTTTCTTGTATTTTGTTTTCTAGTTTAAACAGTGATAAGCAAATACCAAAAATTACTAATTTTGTCACTCAATTTGTCACAGGTACATCTGGGTTTTTACTTAAAAATTACCGAAAGGGGCCCATCCTCAACCACCCCCGCAAAGCCACTTAGGCCCGTTACTTTTGTTTTGCACTCTCTCCATCCAAAATTACACATATGAAACAATACGGCCTCTTACGATGTTCGATGTCTGCAAATGGGGTTTTTCAACGAAAGCTCGGCGCTAACGAAAATTGGTCGGGTGATAAATTACTCCAGCCATATTGACGCAAACGTACATACAACATGTATTACGAATGCGAAGTGGAATTTCTATTTCGGTTAATTGCGTTCTTGGCTTTTTTTTCGGTAGGCTCGATAACGAGTTTTTTTTTATAAGCCTACTTCATAAACCTTTCGCATCCTCTGTTCAACAAAGTTACAAGTTGGAAAAGCTGCATTTTGCTTTAAAATGTGATGTGTACGTTCAGAAGAATCTTACAATCAGTTTTCACAGTCATTACCCAGTTAGGCCGATCTATTTAATTACATTAGGTCTCATGGTGATTTCTTCCGTGTCCCCATGTCTCCCGTGAGTGTCGTACAAGGCGACTTGCGGATAAGACAGTTAAGTTATAGGCAGCAGCAGAATAATTGTAGTTGGAATACTAAAAAAATTTGACATAGTAAACAAAAATCATTAATTACTAGTAATACATTGTAATTTTTTTTTGACAATATTACGTATGACATTTATGTAATTTTGCACACCCAAACGGGTAAATGTGGAGGACTATTTAATACCTTACACAATTATAATTAATTATTTGTGTTCTGACCCATATTTATGCTATAAATGATTTGATTTGCGTTTCTCTTATAACACGTAGCGAGCGAAGCGAAAGTGCTACAGGAGCGGCCGGCAATTGCCAATAAGTTCTGCCTTTATAATTTTTTACGTTAACTGATAAAAAATTACTGCTCACAATTTTTAGACAACTTACAATTTCGCGCGAAAGATCATAATCTAACTTTATTTATAGTTTTACGGTGACATACACAAATAGGGTTGTTATTCCTTGCATACCAACACCATTAAAAGTGAAATCCGATTATGAACTAGTCACTTCTTGTGTAGACAAGCACGTAGCCGCTCGCCTCTATTTCGCTAGCAGGGACGTTTCCCGGCGTGGCTGAGCGTGGTTTAATAAAGCGAATGTCTCCCAGTGCCGACAGCCGTTCTCATTTCGAAACTCCGGCGTGGCTGCGTTTTAATAATATAGAACTTGGTGCTGAGAAACGGCTTAGATTTGCACTTGTGTGTACTGGTGCTTAGCCATAAACATTCTTACGCGGTTTTGGCGATTGTCACCCTTTTTCCTGATAGTTCGACATCGCGGACGACGACGATACGCCGTGTGGTGGCGGCAGAATAAGGGTAAAGAAAGCAATGAGTAATGGGCAGCATACATACATACATACATAAATCACGCCTATATCCCCGAAGGGGTAGGCAGAGGTGAACTAGCACCCACGTTTCGCCAATTATGTCAGGTCCCATGTAATAGGTGGCGAGCCTATTGCCATTTATCGGGCACAAAAGTCGCAGTATATTGCTGGGTGGTAGGTATAACAGGAACGCTGCTGCCCATTCCTCATCACTGTTTTATCCTTAGTCGCCTTGTACGACACCCACGGGAGAGATTTGGGGTGGTGACAATGGTATTCTACTCTGCCGTCACCACACGGCTATGGGCAGCAGCATTCATCTTATATACCACCTAGCAATATACTGCGATTTATGTGCCCTTCCGATGGCAATAAGCTCACCACTTATTATATGGGACCTGACATATTTGGCGAAACGTAGGTGCTAGTTCACCTCTGCCTACCCCTTCGGGGGATATAGGCGTGATGGCGTATAGGCGTGATGGCGTGATGGTTTTAGGCAATTGTCTCACTGATAGTTCGTAAGTCGCCATACTGTAACGGAGCGGTGTCTGTGTGGCCCTATCGGGGGTCCAAGAAATAAAGCGCGAAAACTTCTATCACTATTAGATATATTTAAATTCTCCACCACGTTACAATACTGTGACTCAAGCCTTCCATGCTGGCCTGAGAGGGGGGAAAATAACGTAGAATGTGCCAGAACCGACTCATCCAAGGGGTGTCGTAAAAGTCCACTAAGGGAGATTGCCCTCTGTAGACCAATAAGTACGTTGAGGCATGGTGATGAATGAATGGTGGAAGGCAAAGCAACAATAACAGCATACCCAAAGAGGGTTGGTGTCAGGCTGTTTAAAAATCAAAACCTTGAGCTGAATGGATTGGTATGATGTCACCAATCACTCTCTCCGTTCATCGGTCTTTCGACACTCGCACTTATCATCTAAGCAGCTTAAACGCTTGTGTCATTGAGACGAAAAAAAATCATACATAATAATATTATTATATAAAAATATACTCATAAACATTTTAAGCAAGTATAAGTCCAGAAAAAAAAATGGTTTTCCTTAGACAAACGTGGCAAACCCTACAAACATTGCCTTCGAACCTGCAACCTATTGGCCAACAGCCAGCAATCGGACCATTCAACCAAACCTGCTGTCAATGCCGACAAGTATTTGAAAACTAATACAGAATCGAATTTAGAAATGAAGATATCGAGGTCAGGATTATGAAGTCACTTTAGGAGTCAATTTCGCCCCCGAACAAGAAACTCTTCAATGATTGATCTCAAGTAATAAGTATCGAATTCATGCTTTACTAAGCTATTGCTAGGTCTCTCTTTGTGTTTATTATTGTTAATTTCTTTTTTGCCAAATAAACTTTATTTCATTCATTCATTCATTCATAAAGGCTTAAAATTATATATCTGCGATCACTTAGGGTAGGCATTTTTGTTAGAAGGGCCATTAATTGCGTATACAGAATGATCGCTTGGTTTTTTATTTTTATTATGTAACTTAGTTCTTATAAAGTGTTAATTTTAAATTGTTTAAGTGCCCACTTAGAATAGGCGTTGTTTACAAAGACGAGTATTAAGCCAGGCTTCTTCGTTAGCGGTATGGTGCAAAGCAGAATACAATTTTCACCACCCCCATCTCACCCGCGGCTGTCGTACAAGGCGACCAAGGGCGATGTGTAATGTGCAGCAGCGTTACTCTTATATACTGCTATTTACGTGCCCGATAGATGGCAGTGGCGAAACGTGGATGTAATTCACCTCTGCCTACATATATAATATATAGGCAGAGGTGTTACATAAATCACACCTATAACACACTTTTACATAAATCACACCTATATTTAGATATTAAGAGGTGTGATTTAAGTAAAAGTGTGTTATTATGTTCTTCGTTAGAAGGTCCACCACTTTGCTTAGTATACGCACGAGCGCTTTTGACTTGACAGGAAACACCTACAGCTTGTACCTTTGGAAAGGTTGGATCTACAACATTAACAACATTATACAAGCTCCAACCTTTTGCTCATAATCGCTACAGAGCGAAATTTCACAGATGTTTATGAATGGAATTATGTTTTAATAGGATTGCAAAGAAAATCCTGTTGAAAGACGAAATTCTTTGTACTTTGTGTCAGGCAACATATACCTACGTGTGTCGCCGCCATATTGTATGGTTAAACTACTGCTCGCTCGCGGCTTCACTCGCGTTAATATCGTTTATTATAATAGCCTATAGCGTTCCTCGACAGATGGACGATCCAACTTAAAAATATTTTTTAAATTTGAGTCAGTAGTGTCTGGGATTAGCCCGTTCAACCATACGAACAAACTCTGCAGCTTTATAATATTAGTATAGATTAGTCCGATAATTGGCCGCCCAGGCCGATAGTAAATTAAACTGGAATCACACAACTTTTAACAACATTGCGTATCAAAATTCGGCCATTTGAAAATGACTGACTTTAAAGAAGACTCAGCCTAGTGATTCTAATATTACTTTAAATAGAAAATGTTGTTACACTAAAAAAAATATTAATTCAGGTTAGAGCAGTGATCAATCACTCAAGCGTCTATCACAGGCTGTATCTCATAAGCGGTGATAGACAGTTGAAATTTTCACACACAATGTATTTCTGTTGCCGCTATAACAACAAATACTAATAAACAGAATAAAATGAATATTTAAGGGGCTCCTCAACAATATTTTTGCCGTTATTTTTATGGATACGGAACCATTCGTGCACGAGTCTGACTCCCACTTGGCCCGTTTTTTCATGTTGAAACCATACCATCAAACAACTTTTGCCGGTACAGCTAGTCTACTTCTAATATTATAAAGCTGAAGGGTTCGTTTGTTTGGTTGGTTGGTTAAACGCGCTAATCTCAAAAACTACTGGCTCAAATTGAAAAACTCTTTTTGTGCGGATAGTCAATTTATCTAAAGCTATAAGCTATTAATTACATTACTATTACTATTACTATTAGCCGACATTAACGCGAGCGAAGCCGTGGCTAACCACTAGTATTATATGAAAATGCCGTAGACGAGGACAATTTAATTTATCTAATAACACTGTCACCATATCGCCACGAAACAACTTCCATATGAACAGCGGCGGCATTTTCCACTGCGGCTTAAATAGGTGTCGTAAAGCTGTCTTGTGGAGCCACGCAATGTAAACGTTTTGTACTCCTCTTTATAATAAAGAACAAACAGTGAAGCATCGCGTATTTTGCGGTAACTCGCCTATATCCAACTCAACTATCAACTTTGGTACTTTATTGTTGAGTGTAGGTACGCAGTTGTTTTAATTTGAGTTTTACTTTATTATTAATTGATGGTGTTGCTTAGTATGAATATGGATGGACCTAGAACGAGTGGAAAACCAAAAAAGTCATCTCTCATATTTTGTTGGTAACATGATATGAAGAAGGCCGTGTGTGCCGACTTTTTTAGATATTATATGCTTACATACAATACATATATAAATCACGCCTATATTCCCGAAGGGGTAGGCAGAGGTGAGTCAACACCCACGATTCGCCAATTAGGTTAGGGCCCGTGTAATATGTGGCGAGCCTATTGCCATGTACCGGGTACGTAAATTGCAGTATAGTGCTAGCTGGTATAAGAGTAACGCTGTTGCCCATTACTTATTACTGTACCTATTTATTTTGTTTAAGTGTATAAATTAAGTTGAACGTTTACCAAATCGTTACCCGGAAAAATGATTCTAGGAACACACCGGAAAGGTGGTAGAGATGAATGAATGTATGGAAAAGTAACGGAAATAAGCTTGTCGAGAAACTGTCGTGATATTGTTATCCCAATTAATGTTGGTCACGGTTCAGCCAGCCGCCTGTCTGACACTAACCTTCTTTGGGTTACCACGTCGTCAATGCTAAAAATAGAAATAGATTCCTAGCTTTAGAAATTACACACATAAATCACGCATAATTATCCCCGAAGGGATAGGCTAAGGGAAATATCACCCACGTTTCACCAAATATTAGGTCCCATGAAATAGGTGGCGAGCCTTTTGCCATTTAGCCGCAGTAATTATACTGTATTGAAGTAACTAATCATATTATGACGATTGAGGTACTCGTAACAGGATTTGGGAAGACGAAAGACTCATTCCAAGAATCATCTTCGTCTTCATCACCGGCCTTTAAACCCCATTGCTGTCTCTGCCCCATTCTATACAGGGCTATTTTAAAAACACCAAAAACCTCGCACTAGTAGATATCTGACATCGTAAACAACAACGTTTGTTTAATGAGTTTTAATATTATAACAATTTTTCAAAAGTTTTTATTGTACTGTCGTGACATTTATACGTCTATGTTTTCATTCATAAATGAAAGGACGACGCTACGCTAGGCCCACGCGCTGCTTAATGCCCACGATGCAAGTAGGTGTACGTAAAGTTATTTACTTTTAGAGCGGTAAATTAAAATAGTGATTATTTTTGTTTGAAAGTAAAATCTTACGAATCATCAAAAGTCGTAGAACAATCATTATTGCTTATGATGTTAGCTAACTACTCCTGCGAGGTTTTTGGTGTTTTTAAAATAACCCTGTATAGATGGAGGAAGAGTTTTAAGTACATACTCATTAAACTGACCCAATACAGCTACACCCTATGTAATTATACTTATTGGCCATAATTTCTAGTTTACAGATATTCATCATCATCATCACCAGCCCTTTAAGGTCCCCACTGCTGGGGCACGGGCGTTCACGGGTATACGGCACGGATAAAAAAAATAAATAAAAAAAAATAAGCTCGCTATGCAACTGCGCTAGCGAGCTCCTCAAAGCTTACAAATATTAATAAAACCTAATTACAGCTAAGAGTACGCCAACAAAAAGTCAAAGTGTTATTGTTAGGAATAATTCGATACTCACCGACAGTAAAACGGTCAGGGAAGCGGAACCTTTTAAATTGTTCTACAATGTTAGTGCATCAAACACTCTAGGCACAGTTTTATTCCTCCGGGCGTCACCGGACCCCGTAAGCTATTGTGGCCAACAACAGAAGCAGTTTAATAAAACCGACTCAACCACAATATTGAGAAAGCCGAGACGCAATATTCAATGCGCCCGGGGACGACAATAAGAAAACATTTCACGCCGCCTGAACGGTGCAACGAAACAACCCAATTTTATTCTCATATAAAGCGATACCGATGGGACAACGCAAATAACTGATGGCTACTGCCACACACTGGCATCAATTGAAGAACAATGCTGCCCGAATTTACAATTTAAAAAGCCATGCGCTTTTCACTCGGTTAGGTAATAAAATGTGAAATATATACGGAATTTCAGAAAATGTATAAAAAATATGCACATCGCTCAGTTAGTACTAAAATAGATGATCGAAGACTAAAATACACAAAATTTAAATTATAAAATAATTGAAAATATTTTGTGTTCTACATTTGTGACAGTAAGACATAGGGCCTGTTTCACAATCGACGAGTAAGTTCTGAATAGCTTACTTCGCAGTTCAATTGACATAATAGTATTATATTTCATATTACAGCTGTCAAATGATCTGCCAAGTAAGCTATCCAGTACTTACCTGTCGATTGTGAAACAGGCCCTTACTGTTTGTAAGACTTACTATTGCTGATATGTAATTTAGATTTGTATTCAAAGTTTTTCGTATTTTACAACTTACTCTCACTTCAAGACGGTTCGCCAGTATTTAATGTATTGGTTTCTTAGTGACTCGTGTGAGAAATGTAATAAAATTTGTTTTACTACCCATACCAGATAAACCAGAATTATTTAATGTTTTAATTTCTTGGTGAAGTAGTCATAAATTCAAAATTAATTAAATTTTGTTTACACTGAGCAATAAACGCTTAAACTGTATTGGGTAACACGTTAGAGTACCAAAATCGATACCACTACAGGATACCGTCATGAAATTAAGATTGCGCAATATTGTTTCGAAATGACCGCGAGGAGCCTTCAAAGTATCATCTGCTGTTGGAAATTTCAGCAGGAATTTCCAATAAGTGTATAATATAAACGTTAAGCCGTTCGTATCGCGAACAAAAACCACTTGACTGTACAATATTATTATCGCTCGTTCTAGTGCCATGTTGTTGAAGCCTCCCGGACTTTCCAGGGTTTTTGCTCGAACCATTCTCTAAAGAGGTTTGTTGGTGATGAAAGCAAGTAGACATTAATCGTTGTTTAGTTTAACACTATTCATATTACACAATGTATTATTAGTTAGAAAAATTCTATACACACAATTTTTATTTTTTATTTTAATAGTTATTTTTATTTTATTTTCTGATATTTTATAGATAAAGTGCTAGATCCGTGGGTGCTAGATCACCTCTGCCTACCCCTTCGGGGATATAGGCGTGATTTATGTATGTATGTATGTGTTATAGATAAACAGAAAAAAATCCGCTTTGATCAGATCATGTTGAAAATTGATTCACATTCTAAGTAATACAATAAGATAAGGTAGCATTAAGCACTTAGACAAAATTTAATTTTGTGAAGTTCCTTATTAATTCACGACATTTGATAAAGTTCCTTTTAAATTCAGTCTATTTTGCCAGTCTTTTATTCAAGTCTCAATTGCTCTATTCTTGTCAATTATAACAGGAATGAAAGGACAAGGGTTGATGCTAGAATATACTTGATATAACACGTATAATAATTACCCAGAATTTTGAGTGACCCCTTGAGTGACAATAGGCTTAAAACCGCCATTGTCTGAATTATGGAATGCTTAATGTTCTCTCCTAATTTTCACAAGCACTAAAGCACTTGAAATAAAAAAACTTTTTCGGATTAGACTCGCGTATAATTAGGTGTTTGTAACATACTTCTGCCAATATACCTTTCATATCTTTGTATAACATGCTAATTACTCCGCAGTCTCTCAGTCACTGGCACTACTATCAAAGTTCCGAATAACATAAACTTTTTAAGAACATTGTGAAAAAAGGCTGTCAGTTTTACTAAAAGCAAATAAATAAATAGTTTATGTATGGAAACGGTGCGCGAACACCCCCAAGTACCTTTCAACCGGGCCATCTTTATTCCATATATTTTTCCCTTAACCCTCTGAAGCCCGGCTAAAAGGCACCAAGGTCGGAACTCGGAAGACGCACTTTTTCCGTAACAGAGCTCAAGGCATCAATGAGCGGGAAGCCTTTCCTTTGTGACCAACAAAATACAGATATCTGACTGTGAGTGTGGGCTTGGTGGGATCAGAATTAAGTGATATAGGTATTCTTACATTTGCGCCAAAGAGTTTGCATATTCTCTTGTTTCTATATAACTAAAGACGTTTAAAGAGTTGTAGATCTCGAGTTACTTTGAAAATATGAAAAATACATACATACAACATCAATCCTATATCCCCGAAAGGGTAGGCAGTGGCAAATTAGCACCTTCGTTTAGCCAATTAGGTTAAGCCGAGCCTATTGCCATTTATTGGGCACGAAAATCCCAGTACATTGCTAGGTGGCGTAAGAGGAATGCTGCTGCCCATTACTCATTGCTTTCTTAACTCTTACACCCGTATTCATAAACATTACTATAAGGTGCGTTAACGCACAGGGTCCCAAAAACCTATTCATAGACAATAGTTGAGTGACAAAACGCATTGAGTAATGTCTTACTTCGCATAGTGTTGCTTCTTTACTTATACAAGTTTTGTTTGTGAATACGGGTGTTAGTCACCTTGTACGACAACTACGGGAGAAAGTGGTGACAATTGTATTCTGCCTCACATCACGGCTCATATATGAGAAATAGATGGCATGAATGATGTATTTAGCAAATATGCATTGTCATTTTTGGTCTATCTTCTTTCACAGTCAGTCACCCGAGAAACGCTCATTGTTGGGCATAGGACTCCCCCAAGGATCTCCGAACCGATCTGACTGCCAGTTTCCCGCGATCATTACCAGATCGTCGGTCCACTTTGTGGGGGGCCTATCAACGCTGCATCTCCCGGTGCATCTCTCCGCCTTTCTAAACATTGTTAAACACAAGCTCCCTTCCTCCTCCTGTGGAATTATAAGAACGAAGACCTCATCTTCAGGAGCATAATATAAAATCTTCAAAATAATAATGCCGTTAAAAAAACCCATGTCCATAGGAAACATAAATGTCAGTTTCGATGTTTTTCATTTTCCTCCCCTATACATCGAAGTTTTCGTCAAACATAGTGAGCTCGATTGAAAATTAAATTGATTGACAAACTACAGATGTGCCAATGCAGCAACAAGCACGTGACGCATTCGAATGCTTTAACTCTCGACTACTTTGTATTTCTATAAGAGCCGTCAAAGGAAAAATCCCAGTTCATTATCATCATTATTATATTTGATTTTTATTTGAATATTTTATTATAAATGTTAGAAAAATCATAACAAAGAAAAATTTGGTAAGAAAAAGTTCGACAAATTATAGTCCCGCAT